>LBNU01001066.1:82018-106342 GCA_014162995.1 Artemisia annua | reverse complement strand
TTTGTGTGTACAAGAACGAGGTAACAACACATTATTGTTGTTATCAAGAGATCGTTAAACAAAAAGGTAAGGGGTTTAACATTGATCTACATAAACCCTAATTAGGGTTCTTCACTTGTTCAATCCCAATCAAGAATTGCATAAGGTACATTTACTATTTATGTTTTAGTTAACTATTATATGTTATACTTGATCATACGCTTCCGCATCTATGTGCTACTCGATATTAGTAATTATATATGATAGTCATGATTATAAAATTCTAACATGCTCTAGTTACACATAACGCTAAAATTCTTCAGGTCCCGTATGATTTTCACTTTAAACCTATGAACTCACCAGCGAAAGCTGACCTTTTTAAGCATGTATTTCTCAGGTAACTAGAAGTCTTGCTTCCACTACTTGGACTACGGTGATGTGGCTTGGATCTTGGTTTGGTTTGAGGCATCGATGGGAACTCTGATATTTCTTTTATAAAGACCTGTTTTCTATTTTCTATTTTGGGCTTGCCTATTTAAAGATTATGGATTTATGTAAACTTTGACTTTTGTTGACTTTGGTTTACATTAATATCTATGCTATCTTGTTATCTATACTTGTGATGGTATCAATTCACGTAGCACCCCGAAAGCTTGTAAGTCTTCCGCTGTACGAATTTTGGGGGTGTTACAGGGACTTAGTTCTATAGGAGGAGTAAATGCTATTGCATGTGTTTTACATTAATTGCAAGAGATAACATTTACTCCTTTACAACATTCTCTTATACATGCAAAGATTGAGGTGGATATTTGTGAGGTAATAGGGGCGTGTCAAACATTTAACCGTGTAGTACACTTACATTAAATGCTTTTATTCTTGAAATGTGTCTGATACAACTTTAAGGAATAGCGTTAACAACCGCTGCGCCTTTCTACCAACTTTTTTACTTTATTTGATAAGTGACTTTGTACTTAGCTTCCCAAGAAAGTTCTCGCATAAGCTCTTCCCAAGAAAGTTCTCGCATAAGCTTTTAGACACTTAGATATTTTTTCCTAAATAACTAAATTGAGAATGCTTTTGATTGTTGAGGAGATCAAGGGGAGTCAGTGAGTTATTGTCATTACTCACTGAACCCATCATCTCTCAGGCTCAAGGCTTCACTTACCAAGTTCCACCTCAGGAAGTAGTGAGACTTTCTTAGCCTCTGATGAACTCTAAAGATTACTCCTAAATGTACATTCATTCAAGGACTTAATTTTATTAGATGATTGGTTAATGCCCAAACCTAAAGGCTTAGGGTCCATTAGGTTTAGGATTATGTTAGTTTATTCTCCAAGTCATATTCTATTATAAATAGACATGAGATCTTCTTATGTAATCACACAAAACACAATCAATAATATATCTATTTGCTATCTTACATGGTATCCGTGCTTTAGGTAAGATCCACCTACAAAATTTGTTGTCCTCCGGTCATTAGCTACACGGTGATCTGGAGGGATATGAGTTATTTTCGGTTTATTGATTTTTATTTCTAGGATTTTGTTTTTCGTATTCAATGCATAAACCTTATACCCAAGCCATCAAAACACTCACAATATGTTGAGTCGCCTTCCGTTAATCATATTTTTTTTTCCTTCCTCGTCAAATTGTTTTCGTTGTTGAAGATCATTGTCGTTGATAACAAATTGCCGCTCTCTCCTAAAGGCAAAGCAAGTCATGGCATAAAAAAATAGCAAACGTCATAAAAATGGAGGAAACCGCGAAGCAGTATACAATTATGTCGTACAATGCAAGTCCATCTCCATGCAAACAACAACAAAGAATAGGAGAAAAAGACAATATGAAGAAAAAAAGGTGATTTATTCTCCAAGTCTAAAGGCTTATGGTCTATTAGGTTTAGAGTTATGTTAGTTTATTCTCCAAGTCATGTTCTATTATAAATAGACATGAGATCTCATAATGTAAACAAAACACAATCAATAATATCTCTATTTGCCAAGGTTATAAATAGCGTGAGGCGTGGCGTGGCGGCATGGTCAAGCCTCAAGCCTTAGCGTGAGGCGTGGCGGCATGGCGTTTTTAAGGCGTGAATTAAGACGGCAAAAAGTATTTATAGATTTATAGATTTATATTATATTTCATTAGTATATCATATTTCATATACATCGAGTTTATAAAAAGTATTATACATAAGCAATAAAGTCAAGAAACTCTTTTTACATTTGTAATCTTCTTCAAATACTAGTAAACCCCTAAACGCCAAATACCAGTAAACCTCAAATACGATGCCCAAATTCCAATAACTGGTAAATCCCCTAAACGTCTCAAATACCAGTACACCTTATCGCGCCTTATCACACCTCATCTCATGCCAAGCCTTAAGACGACGCCTTGGTCTATTGCGTGGCATGGAGGTGACACCTCGCGCCTTTGCGAGGCCTTTGCGACGCCAAGGCGCGCCTTTTAGAACACTGCTATTTGCTATCTTACCAATTTATACTTAATTAAGATGTTTTATATTTAAATCATAATAAGAGAACATTGTGCTTTGATTGGCCCAACGCACCCATAACTTACTATCATACGCCTTTGATATTCGTTATTATGTATACACATGTTCAACTTGATCGTTGAGTTTAACTCAAGATCAAGTGATAAAAATTGATTTGAGATGAACACTTTGCTTAAGGGGGGAGAGAGTGGTTCACCCATTCTCTCTCCCATCACTCACTCCCAACCAATCCCCTTATGCCACATCATTCACTCACTTTTTTCATCACTCACCCATATTTTTAGAGGCAACACTTCACTCACTCATCACTCACTTATTTTACTCTATAAAGGTCAAAATTTACTTTGCAACGTTCAAAAAAAAAATTCTTCCCGTGCGTGAAACTTTCACCCACATGATGAATCCCGTGCATGATCATGGGGGAGGCGGCGGTGTTCCCGTGGATGAAGGGATCCCTCACGTGCCTTCAGGCACCCACTCCCACCTCCCTAAGAAATAATAGATGGAGCATACTACTTATCAGAAATTAAGCAAAATTACATTGGTAATGCCAACAGTTTTTTTATTTATTTATGAGTAAATTACACCGTTCGTCCCTGTGGTTTGCTCCAAATCACTACCGTAGTCCCTGATCTATTTTTTTTGCTTTTTTGATCCTTATGGTTTACATATTGCACGCTGTCAGTCCCTATTGCTAACTGTCGTTATCTTCTCCGTTAAGAGACAATTGTCAAGTGGCAACATTAGTCCATTAACCAAATGATCATTTGCAACGTTAGTCCTTTATACTAACGACCGTTACTAATTAACTCAAATTTTGGTTTTCTTAAAAAAATTATTTTCTACGCGGTTTTTATGTTTTTCGCCCGTTTTCATGCGTTTTCTTAGTTTTCGTCCGTTTTTAAACGTTTTCGTGCGTCTTTATACGTTTTCATATGTTTTCCTTACGTTTTCATTCGTTTTTATACGTTTTCTTACGTTGTCATACGGTTTTATCTATTTTTATACGTTTTTGTCTGTTTTTCCCCGTTTCATGCGTTTTCTTACGTTTTCGTCCGTTTTTATACGTTTTCGTCCATTTTTATACCTTTTATTCTGTCTTTATATGTCTTCGTCTGTTTTTNAACGTATAAAGATGGACGAAAACGTATAAAAACGGACGAAAACTAAGAAAACGCATGAAAACGGGCGAAAACGATAAAAACCGCGTAGAAATTTTTTTTTTAAGAAAACCAAAATTTGAGTTAATTAGTAACGGTCGTTAGTATAAAGGACTAACGTTGCAAATGATCGTTTGGTTAATGGACTAATGTTGCCACTTGACAATTGTCTTTTAACGGAGAAGATAACGACAGTTAGCGATAGGGACTGACAGCGTGCAATATGTAAACCATAAGGATCAAAAAAGCAAAAAAAATAGATCAGGGACTACGGTAGTGATTTGGAGCAAACCATAGGGACGAACGGTGTAATTTACTCTTTATTTATTTTTTCTTTTTTTTTTGGTGCAAAAGGTGAATTATATTATTGCTCCAAACATTTACAATACAAGGAATAATCGCACTTCTGTTTTGGACATTCCCCAACAACAGATTCAGAAAACAAGAACTTTATACATCTGATATCAAATGTATAAACTTTATACAACCGTTAATTAAACTTGCATAACAATTACTCACAGTATACTAATGATTGTTAGATTAATGCATGTGCATGAACTAATGCACTAATTGTGATCCTAATTTGATGCGTGGTCTTCTAATCACACAACGTGCAAAACAGTTATTAACAAGGAAGTTAATGTTAGGACTTGGTCTTTGCATTCTTCAATCAGCATAACAGTTGGCTCTACGGGTCACCTTGACGTTATCAAGCATGCATGGATCTCTTTACGTAGTTTAAGCACAGCCTTTGATAATTTCACATCAAAAGAGATTAGGAGACCGCTGCTTGTCTTGTTTTATGGAGTATGTTCGAAACAATTTTATTGTTTAGAACTACCTATCTAAAGAATATATAACTTTTAATCCACAGTTTTGCTTAGTTATTTGATCAAATGTATATGTTATTTGGATTTACAACCAGATGCTTTTGTATTAAAAGGGTCATTGTCTCAATCTTTGTTACTTTCTTAGATTAATTATACACAATTTGCTTAGCTATTTGATCAAATGTATATGTTATTTGAATGTTCCTTACAGACTGCAAGTATTCACTGCATTGATGATGGTGGTGATAAGGTGTTCTTCCATCTGATAAGAGCTTTTGCTTGTGTTCTTGATGTTGCTTTAGTTTTTAATGGTAGTAAAGATACAAAAGAAATATATATGAACAGATCCAAGTGTTTTGAATGATGCCATGAATGGTTTTTTTTAGGTTGTTTTCATGCAAAGAATATGACTTTTAATAAAAGATGATGATTGAAGATATTGACAGGTTGACAGCAATATAGGCAGATGGGAAGAATAAATAGGTGTGGTTGGATTTTTAGGCTAACTGAAGTTGGCGTGACTTCCACCGGTGATGCCTTTGATCACGCGCAAGCACCAAAACAGAAGTCACACTCACGGCTCAAACCAAGCAACAATGGTGACTGGCTCACCATTCGGTTTCGGTGCAAGCTTTATAGTTTATATTATTTATTGGGTTTGTGAGTGTGTGTGGTATTTAGTAGGGTATATTTGTATAAAGTAGTATTTTGAAAAGAGGTAACGAGAAGGTGACAAAAACTGGTGAAATGTGAGAAAGAATGTTGGAAGTGAGAAGAGACATGAAGCTAAGATAGCGTTAATGTGGATGATGAAGGGTGGTGACCACTCGACTTGGTCTAAAGTTAAGGATTTGTGTGTCAGATTCAGTGAGTTGCTTAAATTTGCAAAAGTGGTGAAAAAGTATATTTTGGAGGATTGAGCTTTCTAAGGATTTATTTAGGAATTATATAAAGCTTTTTATTTATTTATTTATTTATTTATTTATTTATTTATTTATATTTTAAATATATATACACGGAGTTTTAAAATGTTACATACTGTTCATTGGATTTATCTGTCAAATCATTATCAATTCACATGGTATCGAATCAAATTGAAGTTTGACTTACTCTTTTTGTCCTTTTCACAAAATTTTAAACTCCAACTTACAATAGTTAAATGAAATTTGGTCCAAATCAAAATCTTAGAAAGTGGTTTTAACTAAAAAATTTCTAACTAGAAGTTGATGATCCAGGTTATACGGCTGTTAATAAGTACTTGTAGCATATCTAATTAATGATGTTAAGAACCAAGCCAACACTCAAATACGCAAGACCGCCACATCCAAGGCAAGTTGTTTTCATAGGCCTTGCCACCATGAGAAAGGCTCAAACCGCAAGGTGACCGTCAGACCCATAACTTACGAGAAAATTATGACAGAAAAAAAAAAAATAACGGGAAAGAGGGTGCATGACCTGGTGGGTTCCACGCCCTAACATGCTACCACGCGACCATATTAATATGACTTGCCATGCAACGTGATTGGTGAGTATAACTTACTGGACCTCTTTGCCCAAAACTCGGTTTGCACATGTGAATTGCATTTTATGCAATAGTTTAATTAAAGAGTCTTTTCTTTAACTTTGTAGTAGGTCGCAGTATAGCATAATGCATTCGTGCGACCGGCATGCTATTTTTGAAAATACACACAAACACGTCCGTGGGTGTAAACTACCATAGACACATACCCTAACGCAATTTTCTTTAAACAAAAGTCTATATGTTCACTTTGTAATTTTGTATAGATTATAACAGTATCATAAACTCTAACTGATCTACTTAGGTTTGTGCGAATTAACAGACTCTATCATCTAAAACTCCATGTAAAGTTGCAATGAATTAACCATCTTGATATTTAATAGTCTATACACATGTTCAACTTGATCGTCATAGTTTAACCCGAGGTCAAGCATTGATCACTCTTGATGTTTAATGGGCTATACACATGCATGTTCAACTTGATCATCATAATTTTTATTTATTTATTTATTTATTTATTTATTTACTTATTTTTTTGAAACAGCTTGATCATCATAGTTTAACCCGAGGTCAAGCATTAATCACTCTTGATATTGAATAATCTCTACACGTGTTCAACTTGATCATCGTAGTTTACCCGAGGTCAAGCATTAATCGCTGTTGATATTGAATAATCTCTACACATGTTCCACACTTCCACTAATCATCATAGTTTTACCCAAGGTCAAGCATTGATCACTTTATCCATTTCAAGGAAAAACTTTAATAATGATCTCCCATCAAAGAGACTATGAGACTTTGCTAGCCTTGTTTATGTTTGAATTACTTTATCGCATTCAGCTACCTTTCCAAAAATTTTGGTCTACATGTTTGCTTGGCTGTTTGATCAAATGTTTATGTTACTGGGATTTCCATCCAAATGATTTTTGTGTTCCAATGTCATTGTCTCAATATTTGTTACTACTTTGTTAGATTCATAATATTCATTTTTCAGTAATGTAGCATAACACTTTTACTGTGGAAGACTGACCAGACTAAAATATTTTGGTATATATGAAATTAAATATGAAAATAAAGGAAGATATGAAAGTAACAAGGAGAAGAAACCCGCCGCGTTGCGGCGGGGGCCTTCATACCTGTTTGATGAACCTGTTTCTGTGTTTAAACAGCCAAAAGTGATAGATATATCGTATGGTGATCGAAAGAGAAAAACAAAGAAAAAAGGAAAAAAAGAACGGGCCGAGAGTTTAGGCTAGCCATCAAGAGGCCCAAAAATACTATACCCCATACAGCCCAAAACAGTAAATAATATTATAAGGGACCGTCGAAATACGTTTACAACTACACGTGCGGACCAATAATAGTATAAATATCGGAACAATATTATAAGTTAAAACTGGGAATCTGTTCCATCCACAAATGATATATAGTACAATTCGGAGAAAAAATATGGTCATAAAATGATTATGGTTTTCAAAGCATCTTGTTACTTTGAAATTTGCATGAAGCATTATCTAGAATAACGATTTGGTCCTAAAGTGCTAAGATTGTGTGTTATATAATCTTCACAAAACAATTGGTGTTTAGAACCAAGCAAATATTCAACGCGTTATGTATCATGTACAGGATTTTCAATAAGTTGACTTGAGATATGAAAGCAAGAATAGCAAATAGTCAACACTTCTTTCGCATTCAGTTTGACTTCCACTTTTAACAATCGAGTTAGTCAGACATGTGTGCTCAAAAGAAGTTACTTAGAAATGATATTGTTTTGTACGGGAGTATTTAGGGTGAGTTTGGTATCCCACTATGAAAATGATACTATGACTATGAAAATGATTAAAGGTGTTTGTTTAAGATGAGAGAGCCCACCACTATGATAATGAATGATAGATATAATCCATACTCCATATACACGAGCTAGGTATGGAACTTTCATAGGTGAGGGACCCACCACTACTATCAAACTCATACCAATTGTCATTCATAGCAGCATACCAAACACACCCTAAGTATTAACATTGCTATCTTTAGAAAATAAATGATTTCAAATTCAAACTAAAATTATCATCGGAATAATTCAACTAAAAAAATAAAATAAAATATATTATTCTGCTTGAATTAAAAAATTTATCGACTAACGAGGAACTGTATGTAAATAAAATCACATACATTTAGTTTGCGCTATATTGTCCATATTATAGATTTTGACTGATTAAAGTATTTTTAAAATAAGGATAATATATGTGAAGGTACCCGATCTTTTAGAAAGTAGAAAAAAATAAAAAGTCTAAAAAGTGTTTTTGGGCTGACAAGTGTCCCCCACCTATTTTATTTAAAAAATCTGCATAGGGGCAAAATCGTAAAATTACACGTTTTTTCTTTTTCCACCTCAAATTTCAAACGCACATATCTCTTAAACGACAAACTTTTAGAAAAAACCGATTTCATCAAAATTTTAAAATTTAATCCTCTTTAATTTGGTATAAATATTGTTAAAAATTTCGAAACTTTTTTTTTACATACGAAATGGGTGTTAATTTTCTTGATTTTTTGGGCATTTTCGACCTTATTTTGTACCATCATAAATGCCGAATTGTGAAAAATTTAAAACACGAAAGTCGTAGATTTTGGTTCACTCTTTACCCAGAAATTTGAATCACTCAAATCCAATATGATATGAGTGAGATATCGTACGTTAAAGATGACGTTTTACTCATATTTGTTACACACAACGTGTTTGATGAAATGTTTAGCTTAGATTTTTTGTCTTAAAATCGAGTTAAATGCACTAATTTTTGTACAACAATGCACCTTTAGTCATTTTATTAACGAGTCATTCAGACCCGGGCGATGCCCCGGGCTGTATATGATGGTATTATATATTTAAATTGTTATTGTTCAGCACTAATTTACGTCATTTTGATCATGGTTGGATTTTGTTGGTTAATAAGTTTCTAAGTTGTGTTTGTTTATTTTGTCATTTTTAATTGAGGTTGAGTGAAACACTCAAAATATTATTTAATCTCGTGCGTTGCACACAGTTTTGGTTTGTTTTGGTTATGTGTTTTTGTTGAGGTTGTACGTTTCTAATTGTTCGTTGCGTAATAAGCTTAAACGCATACTGCTCTATCAAATATTGATACCCCGTGCAATGCACACGGGCTTTGTAGAAGCTGTCAAAGTATAGTTTTTTGGGTTTATGTTTGTCGTTTTAGATTTTAGTTGTCATGAATGTGTTAACCTTTAAACGTTTTTAATAGACTTTTCTTTGTTGCTTTAGGGTTGTATATTAGTTTTTATATCTTAATATTTGGTACGTATGTTGTATAAAAGTTGTCATATTATTACTCATTTTCTAAGGTTTATAAGAATAAAGTACTTTATTTAGTTGTATATGAGTTGCACATGGGATGTATATAAGTTTTTATATCGTAATCTTCGGAACTTATTTTCGTCATTATATATCTAAGTTGTGATGGTATGACATTTCTAAGCATGACACACATTTAAAATAGTTTATTGACATTAAAAGAGTATATGTGAAGAGATTTTTTTTCAAGATGTTACATTGAAAAAAGTCTCTTCATATGTAAATTTTTAATATGTATAAGTTACATAAATTATTTTAAATATGAAGCGATGACATTAATGTTGGAGACCTTTTATATTCATCCCCGTGCGATGCAAACAGGTTTGGACTGCCCCAGGACCCATGCGATGCACACAGGTTGGATCTAATTGTTTTTTTCGTAATGTTCGGGACTAATTTTCTGTTCATGTTTGAAACTCTCATTTTTTTGTGAAAGACGGACTTCGTTGTTCAAATAAATTATATTATAAAAAGCGAACTATAAAACAAATTTCTTTTTTAACAAAACAATAAAAACATAAAACATTAAAGTAATTAGTATATTAAAGATTATAAATTATATTTCGTATAATAAATTATAATTCGTATAGTAAAATATTGCATATTTAATTTGTAACGTACTATTAATATGAATGCTAAGTATTCATCTATATTGACACCGGTGGCCGTGGCGTTGTTCTTGTTGTTGTCTTTGTCGTTGTTGTTTATTGGCATTTTGCATGTTTTGTTCTTGATACAGTCTTCGTGACTTCTCGATCTCTTTCTTTAATGTGAAGAGGTTTTTTGCAAAATGTTATATTTAAATGAGGCTTTTTATATGTAATCTTTTAATATGAGTAAGTTACATAAATTATTTTTTAATTAATGCATTATTACAACATTTGTCCATAAACTATAATATCGAATTTGGAGCATTCATTAGTAACTCATTCTAAGTATTTACAGTATGACGACATGAATCACCTGATCTCAAACTCAAATGAATAATGCTTGCCTCGTGATAGGTGTAGGATAACATTTCAAATACAATTTTCTTCTCCTTTATATACTTCTTCGATTTAGAAGATTCTCATTGTTATGATGATAGTGTGAAAATATTTTTATTATATTTTTATTATATACTACCATTTTCAATATGTAATATCGACATAATTTACACAGTCATATCAAATATCAAAGTCACGCAATATTCCAAGACGATTAATTAAGAAAGTGACATTAACACAACGCAAGACAAAAAACTATATTAAGAGCAAAAATATTAAAATGCACCAACAAAGTGTAGTAATAATTATTGACTAAAAATTGAATGCTCGTCACATTATTTTCAATAAACTTACTTGCTAACGAATCAATAGTATTAGCCCGTTTATCGGTAATACATGAAGTAAAATATTGCATGTTTAATTTGTAACGCACTATTAATATGAATGCTAAGTATTCATCCCACCGGTGGCCGTGGCGTTGTTGTTGTTGTTGTTGTTGTTGTTGTTGTTGTTCTTGTTCTTGTTGTTGTTGTCTTTGTCGTTGTTGTTCATTGGCCTTTTGCATTTTTTTGTTCTTGATACAATTTTTGTGACTTCTCGATCTCTTTCTTTAATGCTTCTTGACGCGCTACAAAAAACAATTAGATATAGTTGATCGTTAGTAACTTAAATACAGTTAATCAATATATTGCATTTTCGATCAAAGTAAAAATGTTCGTGCATGTTCCACTTAATTGATAAGACAACGATGTGTAGGATCTCTTAAACCATTAGAGAAGATGATGTTACTACCAAATCTCCTAAGCTACCATCTTTATGTCCTACATTGTTACACACAAAAAACACACGTGAAATTTACATAAAATAATATAAATCAATATGCTAAATAAGTAAGACGATATGATGCTTACTTTACCACCATAATAAGTTGTAGCCCAATGTGCACGCGGTGTGGAGGAAGTTGTGGTTTGTTGTGTGTGATTTTTGACACATTATATAGTTGATAAAATATTTGTAACTCATGGACGGGAAGGTAAAAAGACTAACCACTAATTGGTGTGTTAAATTTATGCATTCATGGCATTTTTGGTTTGTATTCTTTGAGGTTTAGAGATGGCTTGAAACATGTTGTACCGTACAAACTTTTGTGCACGATTTCTATGTACTTACCCTTATGCATGACTATTAAATCAATGTACTAACATATGAAGCCTCCACATTTCACTTTCAATTCATGAAACATTTATTGGTTTAGAGATGGCTTGAAACATGTTGTACCGTATAAACTTTTGTGCACGATTTCTATGGACTTACCCTTATGCATGACTATAAAATCAATGTAATAACACATGAAGCCTCCACATTTCACAATCAATTCAAGAAACATTTATGGAGAGCACTTTGCATTTATAAGACAACTTAAGTTTTTAGTATATAAGATGTAAGATTCAAAAAGTTTTATTTTATTTTTTTATTTATTTTTTTAACTGATGAACCATATTAACTGATGAACCTTATTAACTGATTTTTAAAAAAGACATTTTGTTTATCAGTTACTTTGGTTCATCAATTTCAGGTTCATCAATTTTTTCAGATTCATCAATTTCAGGTTCATCAAATTTGATCAAATGGTTGGGTTCATCAATTTTTTCAGGTTCATCAAATTTCAGGTTCATCAATTTCAGATTCATCAAATTTGATCAAATGTTTGGGTTCATCAAATTGATCACAGTTCTTTTCAGGTTCATCAAATTTCAGGTTCATCAATATTTTCAGGTTCATCAATTTGATCAAATGTTTGGGTTCATCAATTCTATTTAACAAAACAAACTGATAGTTTTGGTAAACTGAAAATAACTTGACCAATTAGTGCATTTACATGTATTTTTATATGAAAAATCTCTTTTAGTCATTTTATCAAACACTTTGTGTGCACTAAATATGACTAAGACGTCATCTTTAACGCGCGATATCTCACTCATATCATATCGGATTTGAGTGATTCAAGTTTCTAGGTAAAGAATGGCCAAGAAGCTACAACTTTCGTGTTTTAAGTTTTGCAAAATTCGGCCTTTAAACTAGACAAAATTACAGCCGAAAATGCCAAAATTTTCAAGAAAATCATGACCCAATTAATATGTCAAAAAAAAAAGTTTCGAAAAAATTAAAAAGATTTATACCAAATTAAAGAGGATTAAATTTTAAAAATTATGGTGAAATCGGTTTTTTCTAAAAGTTTGTCGTTTAAGAGATATGTGCGTTTGAAATTTAAAGTGAAATTAAAAAAACGGGTCAAATGACCAAAATGCCTTCTAACCGAAAATATTAAAGAAAAAAAGGAGGGACTTGGTGGGGACACATGACACTAGCTTAGTGGCTTTCTAGACTTTTTTAAAAAAATTTCTTTTCACACATGATCGCAACTTCAAAGTTTTTAACTTTTAGATATAAGCCACTCATTTTTTAAAATAAATTTATAAGTCGTCAACTATTTATTTGTTTTTATTTACACTAATTCCAACAAATTTATGCCGAAAGTTATAAAGCTTAACTATAAAACCAACTTTTAACATATCAATTATCAAGGCAATACGAATGATAAGTTTAACGTGAATTACCCAATTATACATTTGTTTTAACGCAACTAAATATCATCAAAAGTGTTCTTGCCGTTTTGATACGTATCCAAATTAAATTTGATCGAAGTTGGTGTAAACAAATACAAACGTATTATTGAGTGGCGTATATGTTAGTTTTAATAAACAGGTTACACGCGTTATATATTAAGAACTTAAAAGTTAGATGACTTCTTCGTATATCATCCTTTTAAAATCTTCTTAGTATATGAAACCGCTCTTTTTTCCCTCTTTGGCCCCCACGCAGCTACTACCTAAAAACACATTCGAGCCTTCCATGCACCTGCCAACCCGCTACCCGTTTTCTTTTTCTTTCTTTTTCTTTTTTCCAATCAATATTTAACGCTCCATGAACCTTAAAAAAAAAAAAAAAAAAAAAAAAATGTTGACAGGAAAAAAAGAAAAAAGATAACCAATATATCATAAATGTAGGATTTAAACAAACAAAAGGGAACTTAATAAATTCCTAGATCTACAATAATTCAAAAGCGGCAGAAATAACGAAAATTTAAATCTTTATAAATGGAGGTAGCCAGTATTTGCTTAAGCGGCTACATGTGGAATAGCGGTCTTACTATGTTATGTCACTGTTGTTTGTTGGAACGGTGGACATATCATAGCTAGCCCATAGATTATAAACATATCATGACCGAATAGTAAAGAATAAAAAGACCATGCAAGATGCAACGTTCACCTCCGTGAATTTTTTTATCAAAATTTGTCGTGTGAGTTCTAACTTCTAAGAACACTTCAATAAGATATACTAATAGGATAACCTGGTGGTTATTGGACCCGGACTTGTTGAGTTGTTGCCATCAATTCAGCACACTATGTATTGTAGTTGAAAAGTAAATTCATAAAAGACTTTATGTGCAACATTTTTCTAAATCTGTTCATGAGTGACATAATAAAAAACATAAACTTTTGATGATCCAAGTGTACGTAGTTTTATGCAACGTAGAGGTGGCAATTTCTGACCCGACACGAAACCCGACCTGAAACCGACACGAAAATTAACAGGTTCGGGTTGAGCTAAATAGATTTTGGGTCAGGTTTGGGTCGACATATCTAACCCGTTTATTAAACAGGTCAGGTTCGGGTTGGGAATAAAATAAACGGGTCGACCCGCCAAACCGTTTAAGATTTTTTTTCTTATACTAAAATTTATTTATATTTAATTATATGGGTTAAATAGGTTAAACGGGTCGACCCGCTAACCCGTTTAACTCGTGTAATGTGCTAACTTTTGTCTATAAAACGGGTTAAATGGGTCAACCCGAAACCCGTTTAACATATTCAACCCGTGTAACCTATTTAACCTAGCAACCCAAGTATATATACAGGTTAAATGGGTCAGGTTCGGGTTACGTGTAAACAGGTTAGGGTTGACGTAGCTGACCCGGTGATTTAAATGGGTCGGATTCGGGTTGAGGTATTTTGACCCGCCAACCTGACAACCCGAACCCGCCAACCCGAACCCGACCTGAATTGCCACCCCTAAATTGCAACGTGGAATTTGTGAGACATAGTTTATGTGTTACAAGATTTGAAATTTTAAAGTTTCACAATGTCACTATTAGAGAACAAGGTGTCGTAACTCAAGTTATGAGTTAATATTTAGTGGCGGTGATTAGCATGTGCAAGTGGTGCAACCGCACCGGGCCCTCCTTTGTAAGGGGCCCTAAATTTAGTATACATTCATTAATATTTATAGTTTTATATATAAACGTTTTGAATTTTTAGTGTCTTTGTTAAATATTATCAAAGTTGAACCGGGCCACATACAAAAAATAGAAGACAAACTTTTGGTCACATACAAAAAGAGTGAAAGACTTGGATTATGGGGGCCTCATTTGTGATTTCGCACCGGGCCCCTCAAATCAATGGGACGGCCCTGTAATAATATCGCGCCACATCAACGGCACATCAGCTTTAACATTTTAACGTTAACACAAAAAAGCACCCCTTATTATAACACTACCTTAACACCACATTTTGGGCCCCAATTTTCTTTTAAAACTTATAAATTACGATTTATATCTTTTAACTAATTTTTCATTCATAACATCACCTCATAAATAATAATTCATTCATTAAAGTCTATTACCTTGACGAAATGACAACCAAAATTCCGTAACATCAAAATTTTCGTGGCCCAAATTTAATATTTCGTGTAGCCCATTTGCACCCAAATTTTGGTTGAGTCCATTAACAAACATTTGCTTGAGAGAACTGAAGCATGGCAATCCATATGACAACTTGTGGTGTCATGATATATGGTTGTGCAGGACTTTTGAGATTATTGGCGCCAGGGACGGAGCCAGGCGGGGTCCCGTGGGTGCCCGGGACACCTATGAATTTTTTCGGTGTAGTGTTAATTTTAAGAAAAAACATTGATTTTTCCCAAATGTAGCTTAAATGACCCCGGTCCATCGAAATGTGTTTTTATTCTTATTTAGTTAGCATCTTAAACTCTATTATACTACAGTTAAAAAAATTTTGTGCACCCGGTAATATTTGTTCCTGGCTCCGTCCCTGATTGGCGCCCATAGAGCCTTGTATCTCCTCATGTTCACAATTATGAGCGAAAAAAGAGAGAGAGATGGGCAGCAAATGTCAAGAGGAGTTCTAAGGTGTATTTCAATTACAACGTTTTCTCATTAGCCTTTTCTTTAACATAGCATGCTAAATAAATATTAACCTTTATTTGCTACTCGTATTTGTTTCTATCAAAATTCCAAACATTGAGTCACTTCCCGTTTTGATTTCTCAGTTATTTATTGGAGGCCTGTCATAACATGGACCGGGAGTTTGATGCTGTCAAGCTAGCCAGGCTTTGCTTGTTATTGCGTTGATATAATGTTCCATGCTTGTGCTATGGGTCCATCTTCTTATCTTCTTTTTGTCATTTAACTTTGTGTTTCTGTGCATCTGAATTTATGGCAGTGTTCTTGTATTCACATATGATATTATTGAGATTTAACTTTATGATGTATTCGTTTGCCTCATGTACGTTGTTATTTTTGATGCATTAAGTTATCATCTGATCTACTAGCAGTGTACAAAACCCCAAAAGAAAGTTACAGTATATCTCTATTACTCACACTGCAACGAGAGATGAGGTGACGTCTTTGCTAATACTTCATTCATCTTAAAGTGAATCAACGTTATGCTAGATAATGCAGGTGCATATTAGCAGTTTTATCATCTTTCTATGCATTCCATTTTGTTGGACAGGGTTGTGAAGGCCACCCTTGTACTACCACTTGAATATCATTGCATTTTGTTAATTGTTATAGAGTATACATCTTGGTGATTCATGTAAGTTTGATATGTTCATGTCTTATTCTGATTAGCTTGTTTTTGACACACAAATTCCTTTAAGTTTGTCGGTTCATGTCATCCTTATGATATAACCAGTTGTCTACATGGCGTTTCTATTATAACAATTTGCCGGGTTCCAAAAGTTGGACAATTAGTAAAGCAGAACTTTAGTAATATATATATTTTGATGCACTCACTTTCCAATGGGTCAGAGGTTATTAGTAGGTTGACACCAGAAGTTATGGCTGGTGCAGATGGGATTAGTTAACTCTCGAAAGTGCATATGGTTTTGGAAGGAAATGTTACAGCAATTGTAGTATAGAATAATCTGACTCCTGTCATGTACCAATGAAATAAAGTGATAACTCACTTGAGCATATCTGCTCGGCAGAAGCAGAAAAGTAAGCTACCTTAAACACCTCTAAAACAAGTTCTGAAATATCCCCTAAAGGCTAAACCCACACAAACTAAACCCGCCATAGAAACCTTACCAAACACCAACACATATTTGAACTCCCGCTCATATCTTGTTGGATTCACAGAGCTGGGCTGTCACACAACTCACCGGAGACCACTGAACCACACTCGAAGAGTCGAACACATTATAGAGCATCCACTATCCTTTTACCTTATCCATATCATACCTACCATTTTCGAAAACACACATTCACAAGTGAATACAATACACACAAACAAACACCCCTGAACTTGAGACCGCCAAACTACCACCATTGGAAAATACAGCAATCCTGCTCATATACTCACAGAATGGTTCAAGTCTCAGGTATTGTTCATATACTCATACTAAAACTTACTTATGATTGGGTCGATTTGGGCTATGTTTTATCAAACTAACAATATCAGCTAAAAGATGAAAGGGTGTATCCCACATTTAGTAATCTGCCAAAGTATATGAGTATATGAACAATACCTGAGACTTGAACCATATCAAACTAACAATAAACTGAAATTATGAACAGAACCACTCACCCAACCTCAAATTTCAAATGAAGTAATCTGCCAAAGTACCTACATAAAAGCTTGATCACAAAGCATATTCCCACATTTAGTATCAAAGCTTTCTTCTAGTTTCAAAAGGGATAAAAGCTGCAAATTTACCTTCTTAACTCTAATAAAAATTTCAAATTCTCTAACATTCACATCATGAACAGCTGAAACCAAACAAATCTCACAAATTTTGGTACTCTAATTAGTAATTACCTTTCACTGGATTAGACGTCGACTTTTGAACTTTTTAGTAGTTATATCGAACTTTCTGCCAAATTACCTTCTACATCAATGACCGAAAAGATCCAAATGTACATAAAATTCACAGATAAAAAATTTTCAATATAGAAAACAGCTTCTGAACTTATTAGCTGTTGTCTAAAACTTTCAGCAAAATGACCATCAATGACCGAAAAGATCCAATGTACATAAAATTCACAGATAAAAAAAATTTCAATATAGAAAACAGCTTCTGAACTTATTAGCTGTTGTCTAAAACTTTCAGCAAAATGACCATCATACCTTTTACACCCACAAGGCCACATCCATACCACTAGATTGCACTCAAAATATCCAAACTTTCTTAACAAAGATACATCAAATCCACAAAAGAATAAAGTATTTATCTAGAAATCGAAGTGCCAGCTATATTAAGTAGTTATTGTCTGAAACTGTGTGTTGTAGCATGCAATCCTCTTGTTATTTCTTGCATTTTTCTCGGAAGAGATCAACCAATTTGATAGGCTAGCATCTACTGCTGTTTCTTGAATCTGATTCTTCTTTTCTGGTAAATTCTCCTTTTGCAGATTCAAACTCAACGGCTTAGTTGTCCCTTTTGACTTTAACGCTTTCCATTGATCAAGATTCTCTACAGGATTCAAAATGGACAAAATATAACCGTTCTCATCACGTGCATTCCTGTTTGATTCCGTTGATGGATCCCAAACTTCTTCCGCATCACCATAAGCATCATTATCATCATCATCATCACTGTAATGTTCTTCATCATCCAACTCATAATCATCTTCGTCATGATCAAAATCTTCAAATTCATCATCACTTTCAAGGCAATTCCCGTACCTATAATTAGTATCAGACTCTGATTTGGGAAAAGTTTCACCTTTTTCATTTTTCTCCAATAGAGATTCAGTACTATCATATACTTGAACAGGCGGCTCGTAAGTCGTGACGTTTGTGTCAAAAGTCACTTTTTTCCGTCTCTTTAACCTTAATGGTGGTACCTCAGTCTTCTCTCTATATGCCAAGAACATTATAAACAGTTGTTACTTGTAAGCACATTAATCCCAAAAACATAACAAAGAACCAATTAGACCATATTTTACCTTGATTCTTGAACAGCATTAGATGGTTTTTCCTGTATGCTTAGATCCAAAGATACATCCACGCTTAAAATGTCCTGAATTGTAGGTTTCTGGCAAATTAAAGGAACCTACACGTCGCAAAAACAGATAAGTTAGACTAGACGGGAACACACC
This sequence comes from Artemisia annua, assembly GCA_014162995.1. Classification (NCBI taxonomy): domain Eukaryota; kingdom Viridiplantae; phylum Streptophyta; class Magnoliopsida; order Asterales; family Asteraceae; genus Artemisia; species Artemisia annua. The sequence continues at coordinate 87,516 of LBNU01001066.1, read as the reverse complement.
AATACGAGTTTGGGTCAAAAAGTGTTGTCGGGTTACCCGTTAGAACCTTATTGTCAAATTTATAAACATTCAATATACCACATATGCTTAAAAAACTTATGCTAAAAATAACTGGAACATTCATTCCCTTCGCTAAAGTTTACAAATAACTCAAATCAACTTCTTACAATCTACACTACCTATCTCACATACGTCTCGAACGAGACTTCAAACCACAATAGCGCGTTTGGTCAAATCGACTAATTTTAAGTAAGTGATGAAAACACAAAAGCAACACATATGAAGAAGATCTTGACATAATCATAGATTATGACCCAAAAATAAAAATAAAACAATAAAGGGTGTTATAAAACCACATACTTGATCATTAGGAATAACCTTGTTCTTGTTCCTCCTTCTTAAGCGTTTATGATTCTTAGAAGAACCCAAACATTGCAGAAAACAACCCATTAGAAATCGCGGTCTTGCGGGTTTTTTATTTTGTGAGTGTGTGTGATCTAATGGGTGTTTAAGGAATTTGTTAATGGGTGTTCATGATTACTGTAAGAGAAGATAACGGTCAAGTTTGTTTGGGGGGTTTATGTTTTTGAAAAGGGGAAGTGACCGTTGTGATAGGGTCTACTAGGGACAAAAGTGGAATTTTGGTTTTTATTAAATGTTTAAGATAATGTGAATGTTTGTGGCCCACCACTTTTGTTTTGGTTCATGACTTTTGGTAGGCTTTTCAGTAAAAAATTATAATCTTTTATAAGGGTGTGAGGGGGAAGGGGGAAGAGATCTAGCGAGAAGAGAAAATCAAATGAGAAGAGTGAGAAATATTTCTGGCCACACATTTCAAATAAAGAAAAAAAATTTAAGTGGATATGCATCTACTTTTGTAGGTGCATCTAAAATGTGCGGTTGTGGTTTCTTCTCATCCTTCTCATTTTAGTTTTATTTCTCATTTGATCTAGAGCTGGCAAATTGGGTACCTGTTAAGGGAAAAAATGTACTATGCAATTTTTTATTTTTTAAAATAATTGTTTTTAGTATTCTAGGGTTCAATATTTAACTTATTTGATACATAAAACGCTTATCTGTCATACTCAAACCACCAAAGCCAAGTGTTAAACGAGTCGTTTTCATGTTTGAAACTTATGTTATTCGCGCGCTCCGAACCTGTTAAGACCTGTTAAGACACGATTTGCCAGCTCTAAATTTTGATCTTTACTCGGGTGTGAGGTTATTAGTAACTTCCTAACTCTATTGTGTTACCCTCCTTAAAATGACTTGACATAATCCTTTTTTTATTTATCTTTTTGTCATTTTTTTAAATGTCTTTTAATATATATATGTAATTTTTTGTAAGTTAATAATTTTATTACCCGCCTAAATTATTAAATTACAATTTGGCAACAGAACGACATCGTGAGTGTAAATTTATAAAAAGCAAAAACAAAAAAAAGTTTGACTAGACATAAATTTGGTCACTGAAATAAAATTATCTAGTTTTTTTTTTTATTTTTTATTTTTTTTATTATTATTATTTTTTTTAATTTGGGATTTGCTAAGTGTTGTTTAAGTATTTCATGCTTAAAAAATTAGCATTTAATAATGTCTAAATATTCTATATTTAACATCACATACCATGTTTAAAATGATTAAAAATGTATAATTATGAAATAATGGGGTTCATTATATTTGTTTTTTTTCATATAGATGAAATGCTTAAACAACACCCACTGTGTTGTTGTTAGCAATTCCTTTGAAAAAAAGTAAAAGAAAAACATTTAGTCAAGGCCATAACTGTATCAAAACGACACAAACACTAAACAATTTGGATCTACTCCCTCGATAAACCATAAGGGGGAGTATACATCAAGGGGGAACCTTAGAGATCTTTTTGCTTCGACAGAAGCTGCAACATAAACCCTAAGGAGAAGAATAACAACGAAAAGGCAAGTCTCGATCTATACGAAAGGCACTGGTTTTTTTCTTTCTTTCGGTCTCACTAGCAGACTCGGGATGCATCACAAACGTAAGTTCTAGAATCTAAATACTACCGTGGAAGCGGACCTTTTATTTCCTTTTTCCACGTAAGAATTTGTCGTCCGATTGAATCCTTTGACTAAACATATAAGCTCCATAAAGTATTACTATTTGGCATGAGAACTGAAGAAATAGATTATCTTTTTAAGCTGCATAAAGTATCATTTGATTTTAAAAGATTATGAAATTTCTAAAATCTATGATAAGTTATATTTGCTAAATAAAATAAATCTATGTCGAATGGCCTTTTGTTGGAAAATGAATTCTACACGATTTTATTGATCATTCTACGGGTGTTCATTAGTTCGGTTATCGGGTTGTTCGGTTTCTTCGGTTCGGTTTAAAAAATTTATGGGTAAAACCGAAAAATGAACCGAACCAAATTCAAATTGAATTAACCGAACCGAATAACGTGATTTACTTATATTTCATTATTTATTTATTTAGTCATAAAAAATTTTAGCATAAAAAAAAGGTTCAGGCTTAAAAAATGTTATATTTATACTATAAAAGAGTTTTAATAGTTTTTTTATATAAATATAAAAAGATATATATTTATTTAAATACGGTTTTTGGTTTGGTTCGGTTCAGTTTGGTTTGGTTTGGTTTTTTGGGTAAGACCTGAATTCCGCACACCCCTAAATCATTCAAGAATATGATCACACCCTTTGACCCATGTATCAAAATTTTTTAGATTCCAACAAATATGGAGCAATGAAAATGCCGAAAAATAGCATAATATTGTCTTATTAAGTCTTTGAAAATGACAATTAGTTGCATAAATAAGTCATGATATCAAACTAGCTAGTTCAAACTAAAATTAGGAATCTGCATTCTCTTATTCTACACATATATGATCGTACGAGACTATAAAAACTCAACTTGCCTCGATATGCATATAATCTAACCCTCAGTGTCTTGTGCATGTGTGAGTGTATTTGTATATGATGGTTTTGGAAAGAGAGGAAGAGATTGGACTACGACAAGATTTTACACAAGACGGGACTACTGATCTTAAGGGAAGACGCGTTTTAAGATCCGAAACGGGGAAATGGAAAGCTTGTTACTTCATGCTTGGTTAGTCCATTTTGATCGCTAAATTTGCAACCTCTGAAAAACCAAGTTTATTAACACGTATGCTAAATTTGCAGGATATGAAGTGTGTGAAAGGATGGCATACTACGGAATATCAACGAATCTCGTCTTGTACTTGACAAGGGAAATGAAGGAAGGAACAGTGAAATCATCGAATAGTGTCACAAATTGGGTGGGAACCGTATGGATGACACCGATTATAGGTGCTTATATTGCGGACACATATCTTGGGAGATACTGGACCTTCATGATTGCTTCCATTGTTTACGTTATGGTAAGATTACTCATTTTGACCCATTACCAAACCCGCCCAACGTCCCAATCTAAGTGCATGAATTTTGCAACGAACTAACTTTGCTTCTTCTTTTTCCAAACAGGGAATGTTCTTACTCACACTTGTGGTTACAATCCCGTCATTAAAACCACCATCTTGTGGTAAAAACATAAGTTACCTAGACTGTGATAAACAACCGTCGTCTTTTCAAGTTGGCCTCTTTTATTGTGCATTGTACATTATCGCACTCGGAACAGGTGGGACCAAGCCCAACATATCCACAATGGGCGCAGACCAGTTTGACGATTTTGAACCCAAAGAAAAAACCCAGAAACTCACTTTCTTTAACTGGTGGATGTTTAGCATATATTTTGGTACCTTTTTTTCCAACACTTTTTTGGTGTACATACAAGATAATGTTGGATGGGGCCTTGGGTATGGGATCCCAACTGCGGCTTTACTAGTTGCTATGGTAGTATTTATAGCTGGAACACCAACTTATCGCCATAAGCCATCATCTGGGAGCCCATTTACTAAGATGGCTAAGGTACTAGTTGCTACAGCACGAAAGTGGAACCAGGTTGTACCTGAAGACCCCAAAAAGCTGTATGAGTTGAGCATGGATGAGTATTCGGGTCCTGGAAAGTACATGATTGGCCATTCGACTACTCTGAGGTAACTTTTTTGTATGCCTTTATTTTGTGACTGAGTCAGTAAAAGGCTAGCAGGTGTATTCTAATATATAAATGCATAAAACTTGTTAAAACTGCAGGTTTCTTGACCGAGCTGCAGTGAGGACGGAAGAACCATCATCAGAATGGAAAGTATGCCCCGTGACCCAAGTCGAACAAACCAAACAAATGCTGAAAATGCTTCCAATCTTGGTAGCAACATTCATACCTAGTTCATTACTTGCACAAACGCACACACTCTTCATAAAACAAGGTGTAACTCTAGTTAGATCCGTGGGCCACCATTTCGATATCCCACCTGCTTCTCTCTCAGTATTCATAACAATCTTCCTTCTAATTAGCATTGTACTTTATGATCGCTTATTTGTTCCCACAATAAGAAAATACACCAAAAACCCAAGAGGCATCACATTACTACAACGGATGATAATTGGCCTTGTTTTACATGTCATTGTAATGATCATCGCTAGCATAGTGGAACAAAAACGACTTAGTGTAGCTAAAGATCATGGTATTATTAAAAATGACCAAATCGTCCCTTTGAGTATTTTCATACTACTCCCTCAATTCGCCTTAATGGGAGTTGCTGATTGTTTTTTGGAAGTTGCAAAGCTTGAGTTTTTCTATGATCAAGCACCCGAAGGAATGAAGAGTCTTGGAACTGCCTATTGGACTACAAGTATCGGGATTGGGTATTTTCTTAGTAGTTTTATTTTATCGACTGTGGTTGATGTTACAAAGAACAATGGGCACAAAGGATGGATTCTTGATAACTTAAATGACTCCCGTGTAGATTATTATTACAAATTTTTTGCAGTGTTGAGCTTCATGAACTTGTTGTTTTTCCTTTTGGTTGCAAAATACTTTGTGTACAACACTGAAGTGAACGAGTCAGACAACGAGTTGAAAGAAGATATCAGCAAGTTTACTGAACAAGGATACATCGCCAGTTGATTCAACTTCAAAGAGAATGAAATGATGTTTATAGTTTAATTTTTTGTACATTATTTTCCTTGTATGATTTTTTATACATGAAGTATTAAAGTAATTTGTTGTAGTTTTTCTTTTCAACAATGTTTGTATATGGACTATTACGGGGAACAATTGCAGAAATGATAAACTAAATCTTTCATTAAAACTGTTAGATTTAAGTACCATGACAATCATATAAATAAAACACAAAGTAGCACATAATAGCGGAAGCATAAGATCTAATATAACATATAATTATTAACTAAAACTTAAATAGAAAACATACCTCAATTGCAATTCTTGATTGGGATTGAACAAGTGATGAACCCTAATTAGGGTTTATAAAGATCAATGTTAAACCCCTTACCTTTTTGTTTAACGATCTCTTGATAACAACAATAGTGTGTTGTTACCTCGTTCTTGTACACACAAACTAA
>LBNU01001066.1:64971-81779 GCA_014162995.1 Artemisia annua | reverse complement strand
TTTTTTTGCAAAATCTCAATTCGAACCACAATCATATATATCAATCATCTTGTAATTCAAGAAAAAACCACCCTTAATTCGAAGTCGCCTCGTAATTTATTTACCGGCAACTAAGAAAAGATAATTTTTCCAATTATTGCAAATTTTTTTTCCTTTTACCGAGAGTAAACAAAGAACCAGGGAACAAATTTTTTTTTAAAACGATTCAGAACAACAGACCCATACCATCGAATAACACAAGGGTCATCAGAGAAAAGGGAAACATTAAATTGATTCATAAAAGGAACAAACACACCTGTTATATCTATAAGAATCAAACCCCTTTTCGGATTTATTTGAATCATAAACCTGATTCACTTTTCACAGAGGAACAAATCCTCAAAAGTATTAACGGCACTCGAATAGAAGAGCACACCGAATACCCGTGAAGGAGAAGGTTAACCAAAAGCCAAGGGATACTCGGCAGTCAACCACCAGGAACATAGCAGTAGAACAGTCTCACCCACAAGAAAGGAGACAGACTTTTATCTCTTGAAAGAGATAAAGAAAAAAAAAAGGAGGCGTATAATAAACGCTAGGGCACATCGTGAACCAACAAAAAAGGGCACCGGGTATAATACCCCCCCAGGTTACGAAATTTACAAAACCACCCTTATATTTTTACTTATACTTATTAATAGTATAACTTTTTTTTATAAGTATTACCATTTTTATCATTAAGTAACTTATCATTTTATTTTTATAATAACCTAGTGAAAACACACAACTTATTATATTAAGGAATAACTTTTAAGGAGTAACTAACCTTAGGTATATTCAATTTGAATTTATAATCTCCGAGGATAGTATATTTAACTAATCCTATAGGTTTTGATTGTCATATAAGACACAAAACATTAAAAGCGCGCACTTTATTCTTAACACATCCCGTGTTAGAATTTTAGGAGATTACCTTGTCATTAATATTAAGAAATGACTAAAGACGGTGGAGATAGTGGAAAGAAGGAGGCTAGTATACCTAACACTAACCCTCAATTCCAATGCCCGATGTTAAAACCCGCGAATTACTCATTATGGGCAATTCGAATGCAAATTATTCTAGAAGCAAATGGGTTATGGGAAACGATAGAGCCATTAGACTCAACACAACCCGATAAGAAAAAGGAGAAAACTGCTATTGCATACCTTTACCAATCCTTACCCGAAGATCAATTACTTCAAATAACAAAGCATAAAACCCCAAAAGCAATATGGGAGGCTTTAAAGGCTAGACACTTAGGCGAAGAAAAAGTACAACAAGCCAGACTTCAAACCTTAAGATCTGAACTTGAATTACTACACATGAAGGAAGATGAAACCATCGATACCTTTACAGGAAAACTAACAACTCTTGTAAACAAAGCCGCTAGTCTAGGACATGAAATAAAAGACCAAAATTTAGTGAGGAAATTACTAAATGCTGTACCCGATAGGTATTTGCAAATAGTAGCATCTATAGAACAATATTCCGATCTAAACACTATGACATTTGAAGAAGCAATTGGTAGACTTAAGACCTATGAAGAAAGGATTAAGTTTAAGAAAGGGAAACAGGAGAACAATCAAGAAAAATTGATGTTCACACGACATGATGGTAGAGGAAAACATTTTAGAGGTCGTGGTAATGGGAGAAATAAATTCTCACACAATAAAAACCACGAGAAATTTAGAGGAGAAAAGAAAGAAGGTGAAAAACCTCATAACAACTTCAAAGGATCAAATTATGATCTTAGCAATGTAACTTGTTACAAATGCAACAAGAAAGGACATCTTGCAAATAAGTGTTATGCCAAGACAAACACTAACATGCAATCTAATCTTGTCGAGGAGGACTTAGAGCCTACCTTATTAATGGCAATTTTAGAAGATCCACTTGTAAAAGAAGTTGAAGACCAAAATGTCTCACTACACGAAGAGGTAGAAACACAAGAGACAAATTTAGATAGTCAATGGTATTTAGACAACGGAGCTAGTAACCATATGACCGGAGTGAGAGAACACTTCAAGGAATTAGATGAAAAAGTTAGTGGTAAAGTGAAATTCGGAGATGGATCACATATAGAGATCAAAGGCAAAGGGTCAATCTTAATAGAATGTGATGATGAAAAACAAAGAATCATTTCACACGTCTATTACATCCCAAGCTTAAAAAGCAATTTATTGAGCCTTGGTCAATTCACCGAAATAGGTTGTAAAGTTGTAATGGAAGATAATGAACTACGACTTTATGACATGGACAACAATATCTTCATAAGAGTACCTAGACAAAGAAACCGTCTATACAAAGCAAGTCTAAGAATAGGCACACCTGTTTGCTTATTAGCAAACTTAAAGGATAGCACTTGGTTATGGCACGCAAGACTAGGACATCTCAACTTTGAATCATTAAAATCTATGACTCAAAGGGAGTTAGTTCAAGGCATACCATCAATTAAACCTACAACACAAATCTGTGATGTTTGTTTAGTTGGTAAACATAGTAGAGCACCATTTCCAAAGAAAGCCAAAACCAGATCAACATCACCCTTAGACTTAATATACGGAGATTTATGTGGACCAATCACACCACCAACACCATCTGGAAAGAAATATATATTCTTGTTAGTCGATGATTATTCAAGATATATGTGGGCGTATTTCCTAGAATCGAAAGATCAAGCATTTGATACTTTCAAGGAATACAAGAACACAATAGAAAAGGAGTTAAGGACAACATTAAAGATGTTTAGAACTGATCGTGGAGGAGAATTCACATCAAATGAATTCACACAATATTGCAAAGACAATGGCATATCACGACAACTCACCGCTCCTTATTCACCACAACAAAACGGAGTAGTTGAACGAAGGAATAGGACAATTATGTCTACAACTAGATGTATGATGAAAGCAACTAACATGCCACAAGATTTTTGGGCTGAAGCTGTTAGACATGCAATATACATCTTAAATAGTGTTCCTACAAAAGCACTACTAGATATTACTCCATATGAAGCTATTAAAGGAAGAAAGCCAAACCTAGAACATCTAAGAGTATTTGGCTGCATAGCATATGCAAAGGTACCATCACAACGCTTAACTAAGCTTGATGATAGAAGTAACAAGATGGTATACTTAGGCAATGAACAAGGATCAAAAGCTTATAGATTATTTGATCCAACAACACAAAGAGTATGTGTTAGTAGAGATGTGAAGTTTAAAGAGGATGAAACATGGGATTGGAAGGATTACATGAGTAAACACACTAATAACGAACCTGAATGGATTGACTTCAGGATAGAAAATCTAGAAACCACAAATGAACACCATGACCTAGATATCCAACCAAATGATGAACCAAATGATGAAGACAATGATTTTCCCAACAATGACGATGATTATACAATATCAACAACAAGCTCACCCTCACAATCACAAACACTTCACACACCATCAACAATTTCATCACGAGTAAGCTCTCAAAATACACCAATCAATTCAATACGATCAACCTATCAGAGTGATAGTGGTTCAACATCAACCACAGCTTCACATTCACGATATGATCACTCACCTGTAAGAGGATTTAGAACAATGGTGGATTTACTTGAAAACACTGAGAAATTATTACTTGTTGAAGATGAACCTAAGAACTATAAGGAAGCATCAACCGATCAAAAATGGATCGAAGCAATGAAGGTGGAATTAGATTCTATCAATAAAAATAATACATGGGAACTAACCACTTTACCCAAAGGACATAAAGCAATTGGCTTAAAATGGGTATTTAAGACTAAGAAAGATGCTAATGGAAACATAGTCAAGCATAAAGCAAGACTAGTAGCAAAAGGCTACATACAAGAGCATGGCATAGATTTTGAGGAAGTTTTCGCACCTGTAGCAAGGATGGAAACTATAAGATTATTACTTGCCATAGCTGCCAATAACAAATGGGAAGTACATCACCTTGATGTAAAATCTGCATTTCTGCATGGAGATTTAAAAGAAGAAGTTTATGTTTCACAACCGGAAGGTTTCATAAAACAAGGAAATTCTGGTAAAGTCTATAGGCTTATTAAAGCACTATATGGACTAAGACAAGCACCACGTGCATGGAACATAAAACTGGACAACACCTTGAAGTCCTTAGATTTCAAGAAATGTGCATTAGAACAAGCGATCTACACAAAAGCCACAAAGGACTCAATTTTACTAGTAGGAGTATATGTTGATGATCTAATCATCACTGGCACACCAAAAGAAGAGATCGACAAATTCAAAGCTCAAATGGAAGACAAATTTGAAATGAGTGACCTTGGATTATTAGCTTACTATCTAGGGATAGAAGTCACACAAACTGGAGGTGACATATCAATAAAGCAATCTGCTTACGCAACCAAGATTCTAAAGGAAGTTGGAATGTCAGACTGCAATGAAACCCTAATACCTATGGATCCAGGCACAAGATTGACAAAGAATACTGAAGGAACAATGGTCAACCCAACTGAATATAGAAGCTTAATTGGATGTCTACGATATCTGCTTCACACAAGACCTGACTTAAGTTATCCCATTGGATTACTTAGCCGTTTTATGCAGGAACCAAAAGAGCAGCACATGAAAGCAATAAGACAAGTACTACGTTATGTTAAGGGAACAAAGAACTACGGTATCACCTACAAACATAATGGAGGAAACAAAATACAAGGTTTTAGCGACAGTAGTTATGGAGTCAATACTCATGAAGGCAAAGGAACTACTGGAATCATTTTCTATTATGGCGATTCACCAATTAGCTGGAGCACACAGAAGCAAGCCACTGTAGCTTTATCATCATGCGAATATGAATTTATTGCAGCAACTACAGCAGCAACACAAGCATTATGGTTGAAAAGACTACTAAGCAGGCTTACAAACTCGAAGGAAGAAAAGGTGACTATTATGGTTGATAACAAATCAGCTATAGAATTAATGAAGAATCCTGTTTTTCACGAGAGAAGTAAACACATTGACACGAAGTATCACTTCATACGAGAATGCGTTGAAAGGGAAGACTTACAAGTTGAATTCATCAGCGGAGAATATCATAAAGCACTCACAAAGGCACTACCGAAGATCAAATTTCTAACTATGAGACACCTTATTGGAGTTAAAGATCTAGGAGATGACGATTGTGATTAAGGGGGAGAATATTGGGTTAATCTCAATCTACCCGAATCCAACCCATTTAGAAGGTCAAACCCGAAAGTCAAAGTCAACTTAAAAAGTCAACTCGGGTCATAACTGCTTTTTAGCAGTTACAAAACTAACAGACACACCCATTCGAACCATTGTACCCTTTCATTCACACCTTTTCATTCACTATATATAGATTAGATTCTGTAACAAAAATACTTGATGACATATTATTATTTTTGATTAATACAAAAGCAATTCTTAAGCATATTGTGTACTTTGGTATATTGTGACCACGTTAGACCAATAAAGATCCAACGTTGAGGCCAACACTTCTGTTTAAGTACTCTTTCAATTGACTTAAGAGTAGTTATCGGACGTGGCCACGTGGGTTGATGGTTTCAACCTTTAAGCTGACATCCAAATCACCCCACCTTTCCCTTTTTCTCGTTGAACAAGTCTACCACAAACAGACGTATTCATTTAACTCTTGTCGCTACGTCGGCTTGTATAATCTGTGCTGCAAGGTTTGTATATGTGATTGCTGCATCAACCATTTGTACCTTATGCTTCATGACTTCCAAGAACTTAATACTCCCTCGAGTATCAGCCAACTAGGCACTTGTGTGTCTAATCTCGTAACTCCTAAACTCAAAAAAACATCTTAGGATATCTATACAGAGTATTGTTCAAGCATGCTTCATCTGTTGTGTATATGCACCATGCACAAACAGAAATTCCTAACCGTGATTGTTCTCTAAAAGCGATCTGCTACTCTTTAACTTAAAACAATTTATTGTTTTTTTGTGCAAAGGTGAAATATATTATTATCTCCAAATTATTGTACAATGCTTGCAACATACACATCTGTTTTGGACAAGTCCCAAAAACAGGTCACTAAACAGACAACATACCTCTGATGTCAGATAACATATCTGATATAGTCTCATACTAGACCTTAACCAATACAGAGAATTTCCACATAGGTCTCTCATTCTTTTTATACAAGCACAATGCTTTCCTTTTTGATTCACCTTTTTTGCACAATACCATCTAGCTACATTTCCAATACTCTCTCCACCTTGATCCTTCATCCTGCCACCACAATAACCAAGGTAGAGAAGAGATTGGCATCACTAGGCACCCATAACCTCTCCACTAGCAAGGGCTATACCAATTGTGTTACATTTCCATCTACTACAATGGCTTCACACAATTGGGAACACACACCTTGCAGTGAGTACTAACCATTACCTCCTTGGCAGTGTATAGATAGGACCAAGTAGGTTCATCTTTCACTCCTCACTATTCCTATCTTCATACACTGCCCACCAAAGCTCACTTACCCTTCACACATTGGAAACCTACTTTATGGTTCTCAAGAACTGTTAGTCTAAGAAGCTTGTCAAAACAGATCTCAATTACCTAACAAAGGCCTATTGGAATAACTTAAAACAATTTATTGTCCATAGTCTACATGCTGCTACCGTATGCATGCCTACGTGCAACAACTTGATGAGTTTGAGGCTTCAAGTGTTGAGAAAAGTGACACCGGACTGAAGCAAACCCGTAACTAAAATAGGAAATATAATAAAAGATGACACACGGATATAACGTGGAAAACCCCAATAGGGTAAAAACCACGGGCAAGGAAAGATACGTTTCACTATGATGAAAACTAGGAGTTACACCTTCTCTCTAATTACAAAGATTAGAGTAATCTTTTGTAATTAGGAAATATTACAAACTCTCTATATGTTAACTCAATAGTACTAGGAGAAAGAATAGACCAAGAATACTATGTGTTTCTTTGGAATGGGATGACAGACAATGCCATGGCCTTTGCCTTTTATAGGCATTTCTTCTTGTCACTTGCATTGCAACTTGCTACCAACTTGTGCATGAGATAAGATACTCATATCTTTGTAATTACAAAAGATTACTCTAATCTTTGTAATTAGAGAGAAGGTGTAACTCCTAGTTTCATCATAGTGAAACGTATCTTTCCTTGCCCGTGGTTTTTACCCTATTGGGGTTTTCCACGTTATATCCGTGTGTCATCTTTTATTATATTTCCTATTTTAGTTGTGGGTTTGCTTCAGTCCGGTGTCACTTTTCTCAACAAGTGGTATCAAGAGCTAAGGTTGGGTGTGTGTATAATTATTTATCGTATGCTCTGTGGTTGCCACTAATTAGTGGACCCTCCACATCAAAAGATAAGTAAGATTATACTCACTCAAAAGGTGTTCGTTACTATTCTCCGCAAATAGTAATTTGTCGAAAAGTAGATTGTGATTGTAGCAATGGCGGCGAAATTTGAAATCGAAAAATTCAATGGGAATAATTTCTCGTTGTGGAAATTAAAGATGAAGGCTATCCTTAGAAAGGCCAGCTGAGGTCACGGATGACAAATGGGACGAGATTGACGGAAATGCTATTGCAAATCTTCATCTGGCATTAGCAGATGGAGTTTTGTCAAGCATAGAGGAGAAGAAGACTGCAAAGGAGATTTGGGATCATCTTGCTCGATTGTACGAAGCAAGATCGCTCCACAATAAAATATTTCTTAAGAGGAAACTTTATGCTCTTCGCATGATGGAATCTACTTCAGTGACTGAGCACATTAATAACCTGAATACTTTATTTTCTCAGCTCATGTCTTTGAGTTGCAAAATAGAGCCACAGGAACGTGCTGAAATTCTACTTCAAAGTTTACCTGACTCATATGACCAACTCATAATCAACTTAACCAGTAATGTTCTTTCGGACTATCTAGTCTTCGATGATATTGCAGCCGCTATTCTAGAAGAAGAAAATAGGCGTAACAATAGGGAGGACAGACAGGCCAGTTCAAGACAGGTGGAGGCGTTGGTGGTAACGAGAGGGAGGTCAATGGAACCTGGCTCCAGTGGGAGTCACAATCATGGTAAATCTAAACAGAAAAGAAGAATTTTAAATGCTTCAAATGTGGCAAGCAGGGTCACATGAGGAAAGATTGTAGGAGTTTAAGCAACTCTAATCCTCAAGGAAATGTCGCTAGCACTTCAGAAGATGGTAACGCTCTGTGTTGTGAAGCAGCGGTTACAAATGAAGGCAGGATGAGATTTGCAGATGTATGGCTGTTCGATACGGGAGCAACTTTCATATGACCGCAAGAAGAGAATGGTTTCATCAATATAAACCTATCTCTGGAGGCGGATCTGTGTACAGTTGCAATGATCAAAAACTAAAGATCATTGGAATTGGAAGTATCATGGTGAAGGTGCATGATGGTACAGTTCGTACTATTCGAGATGTGCGACACGTGGAGGGCCTGAAAAAGAATTTATTGTCTTTAGGGCAATTTGATGATCTTGGTTGTAAGGTTGAAATAGAAAACAAGATCATGAAACTTATAAAAGGCGCGCTTGTACTTATGAAAGGAGAAAAGGTGGTTGCGAACTTATACCAACTGAAGGGAGAGATAGTTGAGGAGGCGGAAGCATCTGTTGCTTCACATGGTCCAAGTCATAGAGTTGCAGTAACATGGAATCAGAAGCTTGGACATATGTCAGAACAAGGAATGAAGATTCTTGTTGAAAGGAAGTTAATTCCTGGCCTCACAAAGGTTTCTTTACCTTTCTGTGAGCATTGTGTTATCAGCAAGCAGCATCGCCTAAAATTCAAGACATCAAATTCTAGAAATGTTTCTGTTCTAGAATTGGTTCACTCTGATGTATGGCAGGCACCGGTTCTATCCCTGGGAGGAGCAAAGTATTTTGTATCCTTCATTGATGATTATTCCAGGAGATGTTGGGTGTACCCAATCAAGAAGAAGTCTGATGTGTTTGAAGTTTTCAAAGTTTACAAAGCGCGGGTTGAACTTGATTCTGGAAAGAAGATCAAGTGTCTGAGGACAGATAATGGAGGTGAATACACTGGTGATGAATTTGATACCTTTTGCAGACAAGGAGGAATCAAAAGGCAGTTCACGACAGCATACACTCCTCAACAGAACGGAGTGGCAGAGCGGATGAACAGAACCTTGTTAGAAAGAGCAAGAGCAATGTTGGCAACTGCAGGCTTGGAAAAATCGTTCTGGGCAGAAGCAGTTAATACCGCCTGTTATGTGATAAATCGGTCACCTTCAACTGCAGTTGAGTTGAAGACACCGATGGAGATGTGGACGGGAAAGCCGGTCAACTATTCAGACCTTCATATATTCGGAAGTCCTGTGTACGTGATGTACAATTCTCAAGAAACTACAAAGCTGGATCCGAAATCCAGAAAATGTTTGTTCTTGGGGTATGCTGACGGAGTAAAGGGGTATCGCTTGTGGGACCCCACTGCCCACAAAGTAGTCATCATCAGAGATGTTGTCTTTATGGAAGACAAAGTTCAAGATAATGAAGAAGGTGATAGCACTACAAGTGAAACTACATCAATACAGGTGAAAAAGCAGTTTCGGTCGAGTGATTCTTCTGAAGCCGTACCACAGCACGAGGTGAATGAGACAACTGAGTCTCAAGCTCCAATGACTCGTACTCTTAATCGTGAAAGAAAACGTTCGGTGTGGCACACGGATTATGTTATGGAGGGCAATGTTACATACTGTCTTCTTACAGAGGAAGGAGAGCCGTCAACTCTTCAAGAAGCACTGAATAATTCAGATGCTTCGTTCTAAAGGGAAGCAATGCAAGAAGAAATTGAAGCTCTTCATAAGAATAAAACGTGGGAACTGATGCCACTACCAGCAGGTAGAAAACCCATTGGAAACAAATCGGTATATAAGATCAAGAGGAACGGTGATGACCAATTGGAGAGGTATCATGCAAGATTGGTAGTCAAAGGATATGCTCAGAAAGAGGGAATCGACTTCAATGAAATATTTTCCCCTGTGGTTCGAATGACAACTGTTCGAGTGGTTCTGGCAATGTGTGCTACGTATGATTTACATCTAAAGCAGCTAGATGTGAAAACTGCATTTCTTCATGGAAATCTTGAGGAAGAAATTTACATGCTCCAACCAGAAGGTTTTAAACAAAAAGGAAAAGAGAACTTGGTTTGCAGATTAAACAAATCTCTGTACGGTTTAAAGCAGGCGCCGCGGTGTTGGTACAAGAGATTTGATTCTTTCATCATTGGCCTTGGATATAACAGACTACACGCAGACCCTTGTGCATATTACAAGAGGTTTGGAGACAATGATTTTGTCATCTTGCTGTTATATGTTGACGACATGTTGGTTGCAGGCCCCAACAAAGATCGTATCAGTAAACTGAAGGCACAGCTCGCTAGGGAATTTGAGATGAAAGACTTGGGACCAGCAAACAAGATTCTAGGGATGCAAATTCACCGAGATAGAGTTAGTAGGAAAGTTTGGCTTTCACAGAAAAGTTATGTGAAGAAAATCTTGCAAAGGTTCAATATGCAAGATTGTAAGCCAATATCAACCCCGTTTCCTACTAATGTCAAGTTATCCTCCAAGATGAGCCCTAGCAGTGAAGAAGAGAGGATGGAGATGTCTCGAGTACCGTATGCATCAGCAGTGGGAAGTTTAATGTTCGCGATGATTTGTACAAGACCAGACATTGCACATGCAGTGGGAGTAGTGAGTCGGTACATGGCGGAACCTGGTAGAGAGCATTGGGAAGCTGTGAAGAGGATCTTTAGATATCTTAAAGGAACCTCGGATGTTGCATTATGTTATGGGGAATCGGGTTTAACTGTCAAGGGATATGTTGATTCTGATTATGCAGGTGATCTTGACGGAAGTAAATCAACCATTGGGTATGCATTTACACTTTCTGGCGGAACAGTAAGCTGGGTTTCAAAACTGCAGTCAGTTGTCGCTATGTCAACGACGGAAGCAGAATATGTTGCAGCTGCTCAAGCCAGCAAAGAAGCAGTATGGTTGAAGATGTTGTTGGAAGAGCTCGGGCACGAACAAGAGAAAATTACTCTATTTTGTGACAATCAGAGCGCCTTGTATCTGGCAAGGAATCCAGCATTTCATTCAAAGACAAAGCATATACGAGTTCAGTATCACTTCGTTCGTGAGAAAGTGGAAGAAGGAACTGTGGATATGCAGAAAATTCATACTGATGATAACGTGGCAGATTATCTGACAAAGGCAATCAACTGTGACAAGTTTATATGGTGCCGATCCTCATGTGGCCTAGCGGAAACGTAAGCAACATGAAAGTGCAAGGAAGGATAACGGTGTGAAGATTGATTGAGTTTCAATCTAATTTTCAAGTGGGAGATTGTTAAAATAAGATACAATGTATCTCATATGGAATATTTTGCAATTTGGAAGATATGAGTATCTTATCTTAACATCAAGCATTTCTAATCAATTAGTATAGGTTAAAAATCATTTACATATGAGTGTATTTTTGGTAAAATCTTGTCCACACACCTAGAATATAAGGCGATCAAACATTGGGAGAGCAACCATTTTGCTCGTCAAGTTCATTTCATAAACCATATTGGGCGAGCAAACCATGGGGAGAGCAAAGAATTTGCTCCCAAGTTCATTTGGTAAACCATATATGGCGAGCAAATGGGATGGAGAGCAAACCATTTTGCGCGCTTTGTCTGTTTTGGTAACACATTTATCAAGGGTCGATTTTCGTAATTGGATCACCATATAGTTCATTTAAAAAAATCACACCTATTAAAACCTCATCATGATTAGGTTTGCACCTAATCATCAATTTCTTGTGTTAACACGGCTTATATTTCTGTAAGTTTTAAGCAATTCTTTTGTAACATCATTATGATCAGCTAATACTCACTGTGGCCACATATTGAATCCCCACATAATGATTCCATTATTCAACAATCATAATTAAATATAACAGAAAGGATGTGTAAGTTCAGATATTCATACATATAAAAAACATAATAGATTACGATATCTAAGTTCGTATAAATCTCTAACATCATAAGATTGTCTAGTCATCAATATATAACATACCAACCAGATAGTTATCAAAGATATTATTAAGCTTGGAACCAGTCAACTTTAAGATCAAACCGGCAATCTGTCCCACTAATGATACCAATGCTGCTGCAACCTTTTGGTTGCGACTTGAACTTAAAACTGTTCTTCATAATCACTTCTCCAGAATTAACATCTTCCAAGTATGCTCTAATTACAAGTGAGCCCTTGGTGGGCGCGGCCAGTAAAGATTTTATCAGCTGAATTACACCATTCTCTAAAACATGATTGGGTAGAAAGAGTATTGACATGTAGTGATATTTAACCGAAGGTGGACATTGACATTCAGTAAGAAAGTCATCGCCGTAATAAGCAATCACATACCCACGAACTTCACGACCAGGTGTCATGGTTTCAAACTTTACCTCCAAAGAAGCATCTATTGCATCGTTTAATAGAATGTAAAATAGATGTGTAGCTCCTTCCTGTCCTGAAATAGTAAGAACACCGCATGCACTTTCTGATTTCTTGTCCCAGAAATCTAAGAGGTCTATTTCTATCTTGTGGTTGCAAACTTGATAACAAGCATCCTCATTCTTAGCAACATAGAGTTCCATACGAACCTCAATAGAGGAGGAGACCCGAACTAAATGACCAGAATTCCCAAGGTATACAAGCCCCGAGTCGGTCGGGGTTATGGGATCACACCATTTATGGTTGAATAAAGGAACATGAGCAAAGTCAGGCTCAAAAAAGCGAGACTCCCCATCGAGTGATAGTATCCCGTACTTGTCGGATACAGAAATGACCCCAAACACCTTACCCACTTTATCAGACCCCAAATGTGTTCCAGTACGGGTAAGAAACGAAAAGAGCTGAAACCGAGAATTTCTGGGCGGATCCCTAATGAAAATCGAAACATCCACAAATTAAAAACGAATGTTACAATTATAGGTAAGTAAAGTGTACGTGTTGCAACATTGAACAAAAATTATGCAATAGAGATATAGGGAGGACTTGTTTGTTTTCAACAGTTGTATAACACTAAGTTAGGCAAAGTCCTTGTCATGTATACGGCAGACATGAGAAACACTAATTAATTTCTAAGGAGTGCCTTAAAAGAAAGAATATCTCTATTCCCTCGCCTTTGGCAACAACTCATTTATGTTAATTCTAACGGGGCAATTTCATATATCCCCTTAGAAAGCTCTCTAATTTCATATATACCCAACTCAATTGTTATACATCATCCCCGTTATCCATCGAGCCCGCCCAAATAATCCCCCTTTTGCCGGATTATTTCCGATGTAAATACCCATAAAATACATTTGAAATATCAAATCTACCAAATTACCTAAAACATTTTATAATATGACCGGCATACCCTTTTTAATTTTTTTTTTACCAATTACTTATTTACCCAGGTAAGCTTTACGTTAACCTAAAACAATACTCAACCGAAAGGATTATGAGTTCCAACCATAAGCACTTATCAATCCACATAATCAAACCAAAAAAAATAAAAAATAAAAAATAATAAAAATAAATAAATAAATAAATCAAATCTTATCAAAAACCAACAGTATCTCAAGTAACATAATACTTGTTTGACAAATTCATGACCTGGCCTATTTCATTGTTGCATGACCATCAATGGCTACATTTCGGTTTACGTTTAACTGTACCTACTAAGTGAAAAGCATGCTATGTTGAGGATATAATGGACATTTAAAAATAAATTAATGTTAACTGTCAAACTCTTACGTTTCAAAATGGAGGGTTTTGGCCTTTTGGTGCTCCATAAAACAAGGGTAGAATTGTCACTAATTAAAAAAAAAATAAGATTGGGTATATATGAAATTTAAGAATAGGGTTGGGCATATATGAAATTAGGGAGAATTTTAAGGTGATATAGGAAATTCTCTATTTTAAAAGTCAAAAAACACATGACCTACAACTTTAGCCATACACTCTAAAGTTAAAACTAATAAAATTGTTACAAATAAATACATAATTTTTATTTTATTTATATATGATATTACAATTACTACAAAATGACCAACCTTCACAGTCATTTTCAAAGGCATAATGAAAAGGTACGATACTTTATGCAAAGAACCCGATATTTGACTTACATTTCATAAAATGAAAATAAAATTAGCATATAAAAAATCAATTATTTTGAACATAAAAACCGGTAGTTACCTAGCATTTACATACACTGACCGTTTCGCAGCGGAAAATGGTAATCTCAATGGCAGAGGGGTCACTGATAACTCACTTGCTTTGGGGAGAGTTTGATCCGGAAAGAATGGGGATGTCTACATGAAAAAAGAAGTTTAAATCTAGTTATAAAATGTGGAATTGTGAATAACTTAATTAGTTTTTTATACTAGTTATGATATGGTAACGAGTTTTGATGTTATCTTATACCGGTCATGAACTGATTCAATAAGTTTAAAAATGGTTATTGAGAAGTATAAAACTGGCTCTGGACTTATTCAGTAGTATGGTAACCAATTTTAACGTTATCTTGATACATCCAAACCAAGCTAGATGAAATAACTTAAACCCAAAACTTAAATAAATCTCAAATAGTCCCTCAAAAAACAAGAGAAATAATCCATGGTTTATAAAAGAATCCAGGGGAAAAAACCCGACCCGAGAAACCAAATTAAAGAAAAAAGTTACTAGACAACACATACCGGAGTGATCCCCAAAAGATGAAAGCCTTTTTCCAGTACCATTGCAGTGGCCTCACACAGCAATAATGTGCTCGTATCCGTAATAGACCCAGCCTGCCAAAAATTTTAAAATTACACCTTTATAATTGGGACAAAAATACTCGTGTATACCTTTTAGAGGGGGGGGGGGAACTTTGGTTTGAGAGAATCAAAAATTTCACCTTTTATAATCATGACAAAAATAGTCACATATACCTTTGAAAAATCAAATTATTTTGATAAAAAAAATAACTTTGGTTTGAGAAATCAGATATTAAATTCAATATTGTGTACCTTGCACACACAAGAATAGTAACAGTTGAATTTCTTTGATACATCGAAAAGGTATTCACATAGGATGTGTGGCAGGACACATAAACAAGACTCTTTGAGGGCCTGAAAAAGAAAGTTAAAAGTATTAATACAATAATATAATTTACATAATCATATTCACAAGATTAGGAAAATTCACAAAAATCAAACTTCTCACTTCATTTTTCCTTGTACGTTTGTGAAATGTCTTCATACAGGCATCTACATTAGTATTGAATATTTACCCCCAAAATGTTTGTGCCTGTTATAATCAGAACTAGCTTTTCTAATTGGTATACAATCTTGTTTATTTGTTTCATTATTTTCAAAATTTCCTTATAGTCTAGTACGCTACATATCGTGTTATATTTATTGCTTGCCCACAAGCACACGACTTAATAACTTAAATCAACCATACATTTTAAAGCATGTTAGAAGAAACTTTAATGTGTTAAGAGTAACCTAGGGAAATCAAACCAATTCTTCACCTCCAAAAACTATGTGTTACAACTTCTACTAGGGTTATGTATGTTCAAGGAAATAGTGAAAGTTCATTATGATATTGTCTTACCTCAGTAAACTCGAGTAATCGGAATCCTAAAATCCGTTCTTCACCTTTCACCCATCCTTCATCTTTACCCAGTATTAACTTTGAAGCCTGTTGCAGCACACATGTATATCCGTTAACTTAATATTTAAGAACAAGAAAGCAATAATATTGGTCCATGTTGGCATAAATATTACGATATTTATATTACGATATTTAATTTAAACATCCTCTTCATGTTTTGATGATGACAAAGATGTAAGTTACAACACATAACGTAAAGTGTTTAAGTTAATTGTGATCACAAATCTTCTATGCATTCAACAATCACTTAAGGTATGTATAAACAAATGTCTAATACATTTTATGATCAAAGGGATTTTTATTTAAACACTACAAAGTTTATAAAATGATATAAACATAATATATATTTTTGAAAAACACTTTTGGTAATAAAGGAAAATGTTTAATTCATACTAAATATATGAATTCAAATTTTTAACCAAAATCAATTAGTTTTTCACCAAATAAACTTTCCCCACTAAAAGACAGAAAATCTGGCCATTACAGCTGGGCGGCCCCCTTAATTATAAGGGGCGGCCCCCTTAATTTTAAGGGGGCCGGCCATGAATTAAAGGGGCCGGCCACGCTCCCCTGTCAGATTCTGTCAGAAATTTTCTCCTATAAATACCACCTCAAACCTGGTATTTTTCTTACCTCTTGCACAAAAATTTTCAGATCCAAATCTTTCTAAACATCCTTCTAAAATCCTTTGTTCATAAGATTATTAATCTTTGTTTCAAGTGATCCATTCTTTCATTCATTCATCTCTCAAAGTGCAAAAGAAGAATATTTCTTCATCCTCAAATCAAGAAGTATTAGAGTCTAGTTTATATTGATGTGAAGTTGTAGAAATAAATTATGTAAGTATATGTAACAAGTAGATCAACATGATCCTACTTAGTAGTGAGTCAATGAGTGAGTAAGAAGTTGTGGGAAGAAGTAGTAGTGTGGAGAAGTCAATTTGTTGTGAAGATGTAGGTGTGTGAATAAGTCGTGTAGAAGTAGTGAAGTTGTGAAGTCGTGAAGAAGTCGTGAAGTCATGAAG
>LBNU01001066.1:19087-59183 GCA_014162995.1 Artemisia annua | reverse complement strand
TAATGGATACAGTGTTAATTCAGCAGTCACAATGCCTTCAACAAACTACTTACATCACATCCAGTGTTTGAAGAGTTGCAGCAAGATGTAATGGAGCAAATCATAGTTTGTAATGTTTTAGTTTCGCTCAATGTGTTGTACAGATAGCTTATTATATTGTACAGTCTAGTTCAAGTGTTATGTTAGTTTTAGTCAAAGCGGGCCAAAGCACAGTCTTTGAATAACTGTCTTTCCCGCCATTTGTATTCTTTGTATAAATCTTTGTAATGATCACTTGATCAATCACTTTTCCATAATTAATGAAATACTTTTCTCTCAAAGTTCTTTAATGACACATCACACCGATAAACCAGTTCCAAACCACAACAACATGTAGTTTCATTTTCTATGAACAAATCATGTTTCAGTTCAATGAGAATTTCAGGCATCGAGGTAATATGCAGCAGTACAACTTACTTTTCCGATCGTTATACCCTGGGAAACTGACAACGAATAGGCATCGATTTGTTTTACGGGAAATGTGTTAAACACGTGCCTTGGTCATATTATGCTTTCGGGTTTTGTTATGGTTTTCTTTCCTCAATCTCGTAATAATGTTTTATCGTGATTTTATTTCTTCAATTCTGATTAGTGGTGGTAATTTTCCATACAAGTAACACATTAGTTCCTTTGGTGACATACGAAAGTTCTCTTAACTTGGATCACCTAAATAAGTTAATTAGTTTATAGGATTATCTAAGCACCTTTAGTTGACCCTTAAACCTTTCCAAGGTACAATAAGATCACCTAAACACCCTTTTAATATAATCAACTATGTCTAAGCACCTTTAGTGTGACTAACCATTTATATCCTACTCCTCCGTATATCTAAACTGTTAATTTGGTTATGAAACTGTATTACTTACCTATTTACAAAGATCGTCCCTACTTTTGTGCTTGTACGCTTCAAGTTTTGAGTTTTGACTCTTTGATTGTGTATCTCGGCAGAACAATCATTAATCACGAGACAAATAACTGTAAATAAGTTCATGCTTTTGGTCTTCTTGTTTTTGACAATGACCAATAGCCAAAAATATATATACTCATATCTGAAGTACGAAAACAATGATGTAAAATCAAATTAGTACATATTTATAATGCTAATTAAAATCATTTCCGACCCAAATTAAATAAACACAAACTTTTAATTCTCAAAGTCGAAAACTTGGTTTTTGGTTTTCTTTTTACGGTTTTCGGTTCTGTAAGTGTAAAACTCGATCTAGAGCCGCCCATATGCCCACATGGCCATCAAATGCTTCTTCTCTTGACCTTGGCCAACCTAACCTTGATTCCTAATCGTATTTCTCTTTTCGGGTCGAGATCACAGTCAGTGAGTAAATTAGTCGAACATTTGGTCCTTGTTAATCAACTAATCATCCGTCTTGTAAGGTTCGCCAATAGAAAGTTAAAACGCTACAAGACATTTTGGTAATGTTGACGACTTGACGTTCATTGATTCGAAAAGTTTTGTATAGCCATTTTGTACCAACAAAATATGATGCTTGTTTTTTCACAACAATCTGAAACAACCAAAATCTAGGTGGAAATATTGTAAACTTTGTTAATAGAATTTTCAGAAAATTCATAGTCGTCCAAGTTTTTGTAAGTTTCTAATAATCATTCACTCCCGACATAGGGCAACGTGCCACATATAATATTAGTAAAAAAAAAAAAACTTTACAAAACACACCCTGAACTTCTTAATATTTACGACTTTTTTATATAACAAACTTTATTTACTAAATATTTAACAAATCTCTAGCGTTTCTTGAATAAAAAAATTGCTGCCAAATAGGTCTCTCGATAACGAACAAAACAAGGCCAATATTGATATGCTTTTGACGTGCGTACGGTTTTATAAAAAAAGTTTGAAGTTTAATATATGTATAGTTTTTAAATAAAACATTTTTAAAATGCATCATTAACCTATCAAATAACTTTAAAAATTATCTTTAACTTTTTTAAAACTATAAGAGCCAAAGACGTACAACACTATAAAAATTTATATGTTGATTCTTTTGTTTATATAGCAAAGTTTATTTACAAAAAAATTTAACAAATACCTAACAATTTACACCGCTAGAAACGCGTCCTCATTACAACAAAAAATAAAATAAAATAAAAAATAATAAAAAAATCTAATATTAATATACTTTTAATATACGTGCACTTTTTTTAAAAAAAAAATAAAAGAATTAGAATTTAGCATATATTACATATCTAGCAATGTTTTAATAATAAAATATAACCGAACATGTCACAATATTACGAAGAAAGGAAGCCCGAAATTTTAATCGAACAATGACATATCGAGGTTAAAAAGAGTTTGCCAAATTTGGTGAAAGCCCCGCCGCAACGCGGCGAGCTCCTTCTACTTGTTTTCTCTATAACAATTTAATTGAACTATACATTTTTAACTCTATTTAATTGATTGTTTTGTTTGATTTGACAAAAAAAGTTAAAAGAAGGTTCGATCAGCAAACAGCATGGAAGGAACGTGTTACCAGTAAGGGAGCGCGTGTCATGCTCATGTTCCACACACTGGCCTTCATTAACGAATAAATAATGTCTTAACTTTCGTTAATTTGCATACGTGTGATACTCATTTGGGTTTTAATAAACTTATAATTTCTTTTCATATTAAAAATTAATTTATTCTACATTAACTGAAACAAAAAAAATGCAATAATTATCTGAAAAATCTGATTTAACAAACTAAATATTTCCTTTTTATTCCCTTGCAAGCAAATTCTTGGAAAACCCTATTTATTTTTAGATGATTTAATGGTACGTATATGAAATTAGGTGAAAAAAAAATAACATCTATCGTCGCTACTTTAGCGACACATCAACTATTCATTCATTCATCAAATCCAAATTAACACCAAATCAACCACACAAACATAAAATATTTCAAACAAAAACATACCCCACAACATCACTCACACATATGAACAACAATTTTTTTTTTTCCGGTCGTTCAGACCACCAAACCACCTTCACTTTTGTCATTAACGCGTGCTTGGCGCACCCCAGTAATAAGATTGATGTGTCATAAACATCCGAGTATAAGAAAAGTACTATTTGCTTCAAATCTATTCTCAAACTAATTATTATTAGTTTCAAATTCTCACTTTTGATTTTATATCTTTATATTATTTTACTTTCAATGATTTTCTCTATATAAATAATATTACTTACCTCTCAATAGGAGAGCTTGATTTTGCCACGTAGGCGAAATCAAGCAATATGATTAGTCAATAGAAAGTCAAAATTAAATTGATTTTGGTCAAACTTAATAAATTTGGTGGAGAAATTTGGTTAAGAAAAAAAATACATAAAAATATAGGTGTCAAATTTATGAAAACAAAAACTTAAAAAAAGAGTAAGTAATTAATAAAACTTTAGTGGTTAAATTTTAAATAAATTAGATGGAGCCAAGTGTAAAATTACAAGTTTCCATGTTTTTTAATAACTTTAGAAAAAACACAAATAACCCCTTACACTTTATACCCCTTATACTTTATAATATTGACTTTGTTTAAAATTACATGAGTATTAGTATTAGGTTTTAGACTTTCATCCATTAGAATATTTTTTTTAAATAAGGACTCATGTTATTCTATTTAAAAGTTTAATTTATGCGTACACGAGTTTGAATATTAAATACGGCTAAATTATTAGTAACGGGAATATAAATATCAAATGGTAAGCACGAGTTACTGTGATATGAAAATAAATATACGCGATTCTACTTATAACAACGACTCATGAAATTGTTATTTAAAATTTATATATGAATATCCATAAAAACATTTTAAAAACTTTACGGAGCATATTTTAACTTCATTAACGCTCATTATGTGCTACTAAATTCGCACATTTTGTAAAACATGATATCAATAGTTAAAGTTAAACAATAACATCAACATCAACCTCAGCATGTCTGTCAGTTATAAACGTTATACAAAGCTAATTTACTCATTTTGACAAGTGATATGCTCTATTAGGCTGCACCTTCTATTTTTTATTACTTTAGCGGAAAGTATATTGTGCGCGTTGTTAAGTCCAAAAGAAATGAAGGAAAAAAATGTGTACGTTTTGTGCCAATATTTTGAGTATTAGCTGATTGATGTTTCTTTCAAGATGTTTTATATACCAGTTGGTCCTTATGCGTTGTTTATTCGAACTTGACACATTAACGGACTGGGAATACAAGTTCATCACAAAGTATGCTAAAGTAGGAACCATAAAAACCCTCGAAGGGACTGAGATGAGGGAAATCACCCTCATCCTTTGTACCTCAACGTTTTTTGAGTAATGCATTTTA
Source organism: Artemisia annua (assembly GCA_014162995.1). Classification (NCBI taxonomy): domain Eukaryota; kingdom Viridiplantae; phylum Streptophyta; class Magnoliopsida; order Asterales; family Asteraceae; genus Artemisia; species Artemisia annua. The sequence continues at coordinate 54,814 of LBNU01001066.1, read as the reverse complement.
CCGGGGTGAATTAACCCTTTTACCCCAAAAAAATAAAAATAAAAACCCCCGAAACTACACCTGATGCATCAACTACGGATTTACTTTAAAGGTTACTTAGAACATATATTTGATATAATAATTTCTTTATATGGTATATGTGTTTACTGAATTTTAAAATCAAGTTGTCTCTTGAATTTTCGTATACTTAAACGGCTAACTCACATAATCCCAAGTTAACGTTTTATAAATGTCTTTGTCTTAGGCACTGATATGTGTTGCATTAACCTTATTCCTAAGTTGCAACAAAAAAAAAAAATCTCACAAGTATTTGATGAGTTAATTGCTTTTGAATTTGTTGTAATATAGAATAATGATGATCTAGAAAGAGATGTAATTAATATGTCTCATTCACTTGAAAATCTGCTGCGAAAAGAATGAGCCGGTTTACTAAAGTAGGACTTGCTTAAGTTATTTGAGTTTGGGACTGTTATTTTCTACTAATTATACTAAGTTTTTAAAAGGTTTTGAGACCGTCTTAATAGTTAGATTTAGTGCTGATTATGATTGTTTTAATGACTGTCTTAATAGTTATTCAAGGTGTTTGGGACTGTTTTTAATAGCTGAATTGATGTGTGCTTGAAACTGCCTTGATAGCTGAATTCAAGGGTGTTTGAGACTATTTCAATTGCAAATTTTAGGGGTGCTTAGAACTGTAATAATAGCCGAATACATGGGTGTTCCGACTATTTTTAATAGGCATTGTTATTGCAAAATAAATTTGACTTATACTAAATTAATAGATGTAAAGTTCAAAACATTTTAAGACAACATATTTGATATTAAATACATGATAAAAATTTTATGTCAAAACCCCGTGCGTGCACGGGTATTATAACTAGTAAATAAATAAATAAATAAACCTTAAGAGAAAGGTAACTTATAGAACTTTAGGTGTTAAATGTAAAATAACGTTATATTCATCTAATATAATTTACAATCAAGTCCAAAACTTTAAAAAAAAATACGTATTAAATATAAAATTCTCATTTTTACTTTGATTTGAAAAGAAATAACTTTTAATTGTATATATTTTTCCCAATACAAAGAAAGTTTAATGCACAAGTTTACTTTTTTATATTAACTCATTATAATGGAGAATTGATTTTTCTAAACTTAAAAGTGTAATGTGTTATTACCAAAATGCCATTTAATTTTAACGTGCTAATCTTAATTGTTTTAAATTTTAAAATATCCTGCCAAGAATAATTAACTCATGTTTAAAAATAAAGTTGTTTTATGTTGCTACAACTATGTACGATTAAAAAATTTTGCTTTCATTTTCAGATGCACTAAATATTTTAAATGTTATTTGACACATTTTAAAAAATTGTTCTTTTAGCTGAATTATCAAATACTACAATATTTTTTAGTTAAATTTTGAGTATTTTACGTTATATGCATAAATGTTAGATAAAACACTTAATCAAAACTATCATAACTATAATTATCTGCTGAAATAAGATTTCGTCGCTATGTGTTGACTCGCCTAGTATGATTAAATGCGTTTTCCTCTTTTTATATTTAACTTTGAACAGATGTTAAATTAACATAAAAAGATGATTGAAAATTGAAGGGTGATTAACTTACATAGATCACTAGAAAGTAATCAAATTAATTAATTTGAAACTAATTTAGACTTTTTCATTTTTCTGAACTAATTAAATTATGGGGTCTTCCCTGATGATGGGTTAATGGAAAGCTTTATTAAAATATGAAGAGGTTCATAAATTTTATTATAAATTTTTATTATTTTTTATTCCATATTGATTTTCAAACTTTATATTTTTCTATTCCGTACTTAATATTTCGTAATTTTATAATTAAAACAAGGGACAAAACTATAAAAATAATATAAAAAATATGAGGATATTACAATCATCTTGGGGCTACCAATAACCTTACCCATAGCTTTAAGAAATCAAAATGTTTACAGCTTGATCATATGTCATGACAACTTTATAAACCTCCTAAAAGCTCAACCATTATTAATCGAAAGTGATTTTTGTACTCCAAATTTTGATTGACATACCTCAATATATAAATACTTTAAACATCTTGTAATATATGTAGTTATGTACAACTGTTTTCTTCAAAACATCTTATATATTATATAAAGCTTAAGTAGCCTTATAAATGTAAAGTGGTCATGATTAATGTGGGATGTATGGGATAAAGCAAATTTGAGACTGCCTCAAGCAAAATCGAGTCCTTGAATTAAATGTTGAGTCTTAATTACTTGAATTTCTATACTCTAATTTGCTATTCAAGATGAATATGGAACAAAAAAGAATTAATGCGGGATATGAAGTGATGCGGAATATGAATTGTTGCTGCCGTTTCGAGTATATGAACCATCTATGCACTTACAACATATAATGCTCTCAATACTATAAATAAGAAATGCAAACCACAATCCCATCTCCTCACTCCCAATCTCACGAACTACAGCAGTAACAAAACTCCATCCAATCCCATTACACTACCAAGACTCGAACTTAAAACATTAAAGATCTCTGATTTTTCTTTTCGTGTGGTAAAACAAAACTTTTCAGACCTCAAAGTCCAAATACACGAAAGAAAAAATTCATCATCAATCATTTTGAAGCATTACTTCATTCATATCCAAAACATAAAGAAAGTTTTATAACAATTGTGTTATAACTTTTCTTTAATTCGTTCAAGACCAAAACCAAAACCTAATTCATTAATATCCGAACTTATTCAAGAAAGGACCATAACAAAACTGTTACAATCTTTCTTTTTGTTCGGCTTGAAAACAAACAACATCAAATCACCTTAATCGAGACCTATCTTAGGATCTTGAATCCGTTTAAATGTGTTCTTGATTTGTCTTGAGCATCAAAGAAGAAAAAGGTCACGGTGTGTGTTTGTATTTGATTCGGAATCATGATGAATGATGGAGATGAGATTTCTGTGATGACTTGAGAAGAGATGGGGCGGAGTTTGAGATATGATTGGATTAGGATTAGTGAAATGAGATAAATTAGGGTGAGAAAGGTTATAACGTTATGTTTAATACCGGTTATGAATGAATTGTATTGGGCCCAAATCACCCCATTATAAATCATAAGTATATTTTCAATTTTGAAGTAATGCTCAGTAACCCGTACAACTTATAAATTATTGCAAAGTTTCCAAATTGAATATTACAATAATATCCTTAAGTTTGATATGGAATTATTTATAAAAGTGAAGCAATAGTAATCCAATATAAAATTGATCCATGGGATCACAAACGGAAACGTTCATATTATTGAAGAGTTTTCAAATTGAATATTAGTATCCTTAAGTTGATGTGGAATTATTTATAACAGTGAAGCAATAATCCAAAGTAAAAGTGAGCCATGGGATCACAAAAGGAAAATTCATGACTTATAACTAAACTCTTGATAAGCAGTAGTCTAGAAGTAGATATTATGATTGCAAAGTTCAAGATTTATTACTAAACTCTTGATAAACTTTAGTCAAGGATTAGATATTACGATTGATCCATGAATGCGTTAAATGGATCCATGTCATATCGATATTACATGGTATTTGCTTAGTTTTAACTATACACTTCATGAAGCTCAATCCATTCTTTTTTCTTCTTAATGGTATTTGATTAGTTTAAACTATACATGTGCAACAGTTTACAAGTATAAGGCTTCATTATGTAACTTACATAAAATATATACTTTAATAATGACCTAATATTCTTAGAGTTTTCTTATTATAAAAACACCTTTTTTTAGTTAAACTTTGGTGCTAAACTGTTAACTAGAAATTGGGCTGTTAATGTGTTTATACGAATATTTTTGAGTTACTTAGTAACTTAGTGGTTGGGTTGAAACTTTTAATGTGGGGGTGCTTAGGATTAGATATACTTACAAAATCAACTAAAGGAACTCAAATGATAATATAAATCGCCGTACAAAATAATCATCGACAAGGCTATATTTGTTAACAATTAAACAACTTATTTCAAAGTTGTGCATCGCACGTCTTGGATTAGTAATGACACAGCGAAATGAATAAAGAGATCATTACTTGAGTTGTATAAATTGATTGTAACGGATTGAAACATTGAAATCATACTATAATTAATGAAGCCTAAGGATACTCGAGTGGTTTGAAATTGTCAAAATGGTTAATGGCTTAATCCCTTTGATTCGTAAACATACATCTTATAAAAATTAGTTTTTGACAATACTAAGAGTTAGAATTTTTAATGGTAAACAAAAACCATGCATCGCACGGATCAGTTAGTTTTAGTACATCCGATTTAAACAAATAAATTAAAAGAGTTTGCTAAAATAACAAAATACGACGTATTAAAAATATCAACATGAATAATGAATAGAAAGGAAAGATTACATAATTTTGGCTTGAAGTCATTTATAAATTTTAAAAACAAATAAAAAAGTTGTGTGCATTGCACGGGTCCTGAGGCAGCCCGAGTTATATATTGTATTTTGAGTGTTTGATTCGACCTCAATTAAAAGTAACGGCATCAACAATTTTCATGTCATGCTAACAAACACAACTTAGAAATTGATTGACCAACAAAATCCATCCATGATCAAAATGACGAAAATTAGTCCTGAACAATACCCTATGAACATTTAGATCGAGCCCGTGTGCATCGCACGGGTCTGAATTACTCGTGCTATTCAAAACTTGAAATGTACAAATCACATCTTATTGTTAATTATTAATGCTCTCATACTTTGAATATATTTATTACTTCATCTTTAAACTTATAATTAAAATGGTTTTTCTAACTTGTGTCATAGGGCACAAGTTAAGCAAACAAAAAGTATAATGAGACTCACGAAAAAAGAAATAAGAATTCACACAAAAGTATATTTGTCTTTACTTTTTGTAGGTCCCTGAGTACTTTTATATGCTTTTTGATGTACTTAACTTATGCCCTTAGGAAACAAGTTAGAAAAACCCTAAATAAAATAAGAAGTTAAAATTACTATTTTTGCAAACAATTGGATATGTCAAAATCGTTAATTGTTACGCCAGTAGTATCAAAAGGATTATGCTGATTTGGTGACGTTACAACTTTTTAATGCGAGTATCAATGAGTAAAAAAATAGTTATAATGGAAAATCACAAAGTTGTTGACTATTGACCTTGTGGATCGCGTGACGACAAGCTCGTGGCCGACACACACAATATTTATAGCGCGTGGCGAAAACATACTGACTTGTCAAATGAAGAACGAATCCAGTCGCATACCAATCGCGCGTGAGTCACATGCAAAATACAAAGTTCTTAGCATTTCCAAATTTAGCGACACGTCGGTCATTTAATACGACTTAGTTTTATTTATAGTAGTGTTTTTTGATGCATGAATGGAGCCGTTAGTGAATTCGAGACCTATAGACTGTAGTTCATATCTTATTGACTCAGAGAAAAAGACAGTAACGTGATACTCTGATACTGTTTATATCCTCCATCAAAAAGTAATATGAAAAGTTATATAGCACGATTGAGAAGTTGTAGCTAATTAGGTATTGATTTGAAGCAAATAATGCAGTTCATTTTGAAACAATCTGTTGATTTCTTGCATTTATATCGGATTGCTATATCGAGGCCTACTCTGAGCGAATAAACATAAATAACATTTTGTTCTTTAGACGTAACCTGTCAAAACTTTAAACCAAACAACTCTGGTCACACAATCTGATTGAGTGGTGGCACTGCAAAAGTGAGAACGGTTAATAAAAGAATAACTTGATATGCATGAGACTCCACCAACAAAGCGACCTTGCTCCAACAATTGACCCTGCTCCAAATGTCGATCCCAACCCTTGACGGCCCTTGACTCTTTCAACCCTTGACCAACAAAAAACCATTTATCATGCTTAACACCACGACCCAAAACTATGAATTTAAATGTGAACCATGACCCAAGAACTGAACTTCAATCTACCCGACACCCAAACCACAATCATAACTAATCAAAACTATCCTGACCCAAACTACTTTCAGAAAACAACCATCTTCATCACTAAAAAACCATCACCAACACCTACCAGATTTGAACGAAATGTGACCGCAACTTGTAGAAGGAACAAAAACACCACATAAACCACATAATAATCCCGCTAATTTTTTGGAAACAAAAATGAACCACAACCCGCAAGACCTTCTCCAAGACTAAGGAACCTAACCACACCTTACTCCACAACTTCAATCACAACCCTAACTATAGACTGAAACCTCAACTCCTATAATAAAACTGAACCACGGACTGCAAACATTTCCTCAATCTCAACCACCAACTTAACGTGAATCAAATCACATGCCCTACCGCCTTGAAGGCTTGAACCTCGTTTTTCTTTCCAGAACCTAGATCTCTTGTTGGGAAACCCTGAAACGCTTTTTTGGGGTATTGGATGTCGTGTTGGTCTATGTTTTGCATAGTTTTAAGGGGTGTTTTTGGTTAATTTTCCATCTCTTTATTGCTCATTTTTTGTTTAGTTTTGTATTCATCTTGATCCCTCAAGTGTTGTGCTTTGCTCACCTAGCCTTAAGTTTAAGTTCTAATTCTTCAAACAAACAAAAAATCGAGGTTCAAAAAAAATAATAAAAAAAAAATAAAAAAAAAATGAAACACTTTGTTAGAGTTTATTGGCAATTCTAGTTAGGTTAGGAGTATGTTACTCAATAAATTAGAGTGTAAGCCACTAGGGAGTGTGTTTTAGATGGGTCTCTTGCCTTGTAAGGCAAGTGACTTAATTGCTTTATATAAGTCGAGTCCTAGGACGATTAGTGTTTTTAGTCGAGAGTCCCAAAGAGGAGTGGTGGTGAGGCTCAAATCACATCTTTTATTCTTTTCTTTGTAAACTGATTAATCAAATCACATGCCCTACCGCCTTGAAGGCTTGAACCTCGTTTTTCTTTCCAGAACCTAGATCTCTTGTTGGGAAACCCTGAAACGCTTTTTTGGGGTATTGGATGTCGTGTTGGTCTATGTTTTGCATAGTTTTAAGAGGTGTTTTTGGTTAATTTTCCATCTCTTTATTGCTCATTTTTTGTTTAGTTTTGTATTCATCTTGATCCCTCAAGTGTTGTGCTTTGCTCACCTAGCCTTAAGTTTAAGTTCTAATTCTTCAAACAAACAAAAAATCGAGGTTCAAAAAAAAATAATAAAAAAAAATAAAAAAAAATGAAACACTTTGTTAGAGTTTATTGGCAATTCTAGTTAGGTTAGGAGTATGTTACTCAATAAATTAGAGTGTAAGCCACTAGGGAGTGTGTTTTAGATGGGTCTCTTGCCTTGTAAGGCAAGTGACTTAATTGCTTTGTATAAGTCGAGTCCTAGGACGATTAGTGTTTTTAGTCGAGAGTCCCAAAGAGGAGTGGTGGTGAGGCTCAAATCACATCTTTTATTCTTTTCTTTGTAAACCGATTGTCGAGCTAAATAATATCAAGCATTCGGTTTCGTTGTGGTTTCGAGTTCCTTGCAATTGTGTAGAACTCAAAATACTTCTTGTTTACAGATTGTGCTTAAGGTTGAGGTCTAAGGCTCTTTGTTCATTTCTTTTTATCAACAAGTGGTATCAGAGCCAAGGGTAGTTGTGGTCTCTAAAGTTTCGTGTTAAAGTAATATTTTGCTAAATTTTTTTAGGTTCAAGGGTTTGCTTTGTGGAGTGTTATATATGCTATTCTTGGGATAACTTGAAGAAATATTGTCCGAAGAGAAACAAAAACAATTCCAATTGATTTTTCATGAAGGATGTGGGAGATGGACCTAGTATACATCATGAGGGTTATGACAACGATCACTTGTATGACATGTTCTTAGAATAGATTATGGATTTTGTTGATTACCGTCCTATAAAATCGAGAAGAGATTTTATGGTTGACTTTGTGGAGTTCAATGACAATACATGCAATAAGAGAGTGTGGCTTAAGTTTTGTGGTTGAGAATGTTTTACATTCATGAATTGAAGAGACATTTACTATCTTTTGGTACTATTGATAAAGAAGAGCACACCGTGAAATTCCATAATGACGGAGTATAGGTTATTAAGGGTCCTATGATTGTGTTGTCTCAAACTAAGAAAAAAAAATGTGTGTATTACTTGGTTGGCTCGACTGATAATGGTGAAGCCAATGTTGAATAAAAAAAAGTCTTGCACAAGTTTGGCATAAATGACTCGGTCACATGTGTGAAGCGGGACTACATGAACCACGGAAAATAGAGGTGCTTAGGAAGAAAAGTATAGGTAAGCTCGAATACTGTGAAAATTGTGTTGTGAGAATTGAAAGCAGGCCAGGGTTAGTTTTGGGTGAGACCAACACATGGCAACTGGAGTTGTAGACTTTGTCCTTGCGGATCTCAAGTCCTTTGTCGGTGGAACTGGTGAGTACCTATAAGCCTTTTATATCATTTATTGATGATTACTCTAGAAGGGAATTGGTGCATGTTCTTAGACACAAGCATGAAGCGTTTGGTAAGTTCATGAGGTGGAATTAGTTGATCGAAAACCAAACAAGGTAGAAAAGTGAAGAAAGTGTGTACGAATCATGATTTGAAGTTTTTAGTCGGGAGTTAAATGAACTTTGTAAAGAGATCGGGGTAACTAGGCTGTTAATACAAATACTGTCAAAAACATTATTTGCATTATTCGGTCTCTACTAGTTTTGATAATCACAAAATACAAACACACGTTACGTAAAACTACGACTAATAAGTTTTTGATCGAGAAGACTTGTTTTTGTCTTCAACATCACTTAAGGTATGTACAAACATCTACCAACTTGTATATGTGATCAAATGACTTATTTTTCATCTAGACTTTACATTTTCATGTCACAAAACATTTTTACAAAAGTATTTTTGTATAATTTAAAGAAATGTTTTATTAAGAAAATGTTTTCAAATTTCAAATTCATAACAGCCACATTTCCCGCTCAAAACCGACAAGAATTTTTCACCAGATAAATTTTCACCACGTCAGGACAAAAATGGGAGCGTATGTCGGGACGGTCCCTTAAATAGGCCGGCGGTCCCTTAGCGATAAAGGACCGTCTGGTATTTACGGGACCGTCGTCTCTCTCCTGGCGTCTATAAATACAGAACTGTTCTCTTTCAGAAATCTTCACCTCTTATGCACTAAAAATTTCTGTATTCCCAAATCCTTTCCAAAACATAGTCTTTGATCACATTATCGGGTTCTTAGTTGTTTACAAGTGATCACACTCATCATTCCTCTAAAGTGCAAGAGAAGAACATTCGTTGCAATCAAGAGACGAAGTGTTAAAGAAAAGTCTTATTCGATCATTGTTGAGGATCCATCACCATTTTCATTCATTGTTTCTTGTATGTAATAGGACTTGAGTGCAAGTCTTATATTGTGTATTGTGTTATATCGTGCCATCGTGTTGGTACGAGGTGTGAAGCCACGTGGGCTTTGTTAGATTGGTTCTAGCTAGGATTAGGACTCGACATTCCGCTTAGTGTCGTTAAACTTTGTGTAAGCTTGTGTAAGGTTTGTTCCGCCATAAGGGAACGTGTTGATATAGTGTTTGTGAAACTCTCGAGTGTGAGACTCGAAGAGTGGAGTAGGGACGAAGGAGTGAGCTTCGTGGCCGAACCACTATAAATCTGCGTGTCACGGTTTGATCTTTCCTTGCTTTATCTTTACTTATTTACTTGTTATTGATTATATTTGTTGTTGAGTTGAATTCACATAAATATCGAATCGAATCATTTTCATAAACACAATTTGTAAGGTAAATTTTCTAAAACGAAATTAAGAACGGTAAAACTATTCAACCCCCTTCTAGTTTCTACACAGGCATTTGACATTTGCAGGAACTGTGCAACATAATGACTTAGAGTTTATTGCCAATTCTAGTTAGGTTAGGAATACGTTAGTTGATGGCTTAGTGTGTAAGCCCCTAGGGCATGTATTTTGTAAGGGTTAATTGCCTTGTAAAGCAAGTAACTTAATAGCTTTGTTTCAGTCGAGTCCTAAGTCGGCTAGGGTGGTTATATAGCCGAGAGTCTCTCAAGTTGGTTTGGACTTGGATTCTCTGTAAAATGATGAGAGTGGGTGAGGCTCAAAGCATGTCTTTTATTCTTTCCTATCGTAAACCGATTGTTGAATTCAATAACATCAAGCGTTCAGTTTCTTTGTGGTGTTGAGTCCCTTGCATGTGACCGTGTAGAAGTCAAAAGGCTTCTTGTTCACAGCTTCTGCTCAACGTTTGGAGGTTTTTGGTTCCGTGTTCGTTGCTTTGGTTTGTTGCTCGCTATCAACGTCCGTACTTGTTAAAATCAAAAGAATAAACCCTAAAATAAAGACAAGCGAGTTTGACAAGTGTAAACTTTTAAATTATTTTAAGAGCGTGAGGAGAGTGAATGTAGCATGAATGTACAGCATGTATAACGCCATTTTATTTAAATTAAAATAATAAATCAAACCTACAGACAAACGTGGAAAGCTTTTGCCGGTAAAAATAAGAAACTATATGCTTTAGCCGTTTGGTATAACGTCCCAATCATCACACACATACAACCAAATTTAATACTTACAAAAAAACCATTAAAAAAAACAAAACCACTGCACGAACCTTTGAACAGCCAGCCAGACAGATAATATATGTACCACAACTTCCATGTCGAAATCTCCCTTTGTTTCTCATTTCTTACGGCACTTATGGCCGTTGAATAGCAGAATTCCGCCCGTCAAAAGGCGGCGGAGACTAGTATAAGTATATAAGTGTGTTTCGTAAGTCTTTTTGATGTCGGAGTTTGAACTAACTGTTATTCCTGGTGACCGGTTACGTGAATCTCCTATATTGTTGTTGTTGCATTTTCATAATGCTTTACGTGAAGAACTTGGTGATCTTAGACGTACTGCGGCGGAGGCTCTGGATAGCAGGACTTATGGTCCTGACTTAATCCAGGAACTCCGCCGCAGGTTTGAGTTTTTAAAACTTGTTAACAGGTATCATTCCGTCGCGGAAGATGAGGTTAGTTTACTTCTCCCTAGCTAATTTGTATATGTTTTGTTAGTTCTTAGAATGAAATTTAGCATAGATGATAACTAATGTATGCCTAACCACTATAGTTGAAGTATGACTTTCTTAATATATTTATATGTGTTTTGGTAATTATAAGTTTTGGAACAATCTAAATTTGGGAATTATAGTAACTAGACCTACTTTGGAGTTATAGCTTAGAAAAGAAAGTAACTCGACTGGGAAGAAAATGTCGTTAACACGTAAAAAGGTGTAATAAAAATCTTCAATTATCAGATTTTGCCGTTTAAGAACCAAAATTGACCAAAGTGGAAAGTGCAAATTATGCTGTTCTATGACATTTTCTTTTAATTATTTAGCATTTGTTTGATTTTAAAGTTTTGAATTGCACAAACTTTTTTCATACTTGCAACTTTTACACTGTGTTCTCGAGTTTAATTTTGAGATGAAAAGAAAATAAATGGAAAGAAACATAAAATTCTTGTGTTCTCAAGTTTTTTTTAAGAGAAGAAAGGAAAAGAAGTGGAGAGAAGTTGGTGGAAGATTTGGGGGGTTTTTAGTCTAAAATCTTCTTCCCATTTTTGTAAGGAAGAGAAGAGAATTCTCTTCCTTTCTTTTCTCCCCATTCTCTTCTCTTCTCTTATTTTATATACTTAACTCGAGAACACAACATCAGTCATTGTCTACATATGCCAAAGCTGATGCAAAGTTTTAGTCATTTCTTGAAAAAATGGCAGTTGCAAAAGTTAACCGTTGCAAAACCCGTTGCAATATTTAACCATTGCAAATCCATTGCTAAATTTACTGTTGCAGTTTTGTACCATTGAAATAGGTCTCCGTTGCAAAAACAGTATGTATCCAACGAATTTCCTTCGATGCAATACTGTCGCAAGTGTTTCTTGCTGTTGCAATTCTGTGGCACTTTAAATTTGCAAGGAGCCTTTTTGCAACAGTGTCATTTCGTTGCCAATCTATTTGCAACGGAATTACAACGGATTTGGACTGTTGCCTTTGCCCATTTGTCTTGTCATGAACTCATGATACTTTTTTTTAATCACTTAGGATGCAATATACTGTATTTACATTCAGATGTAAAATTCATAGCATCAAAATATAAGTATGCTAGATGAAAAGTGATATTGTGTGACATTTTGGTGCACTTAACACTTTGTTCTACTAATTAAGATCGAGGCTTGATTATAATTTAAAAGTGTATCCTTGATTTTTATCTATACAACGTATGACTCATTTAATTGTAGGAATGTTGGAGTTTATAAGCACATCTCACTAATTTATCTGATTTCAGGTTATTTTTAGAGCTTTGGATGTGCACGTAAAGAATGTGGTGTCTGCGTATACACTTGAACATACAAGCACAAATGATATTTTTGACTCCATTTTTCACTATCTAGATGTCTTGAAAAGAGAAGACGAAATAGATATGTCCAAGCCATTTCAAGAGCTTGTATACTTCATCGGTACATTGCAGACCAGCATATGCAAACATATGGCCAAAGAAGAACAACAGGTATGGCGTAATCATATTCTTGCTTATAGGGTTTGCGTGTAAGCATATATATAAGAAACATCAATTTTGTTAATGGGTGTTTGGGATTGCTCATTTTAAAAGAAAGAAGTACTTTTGAAGTGTTTGGATAAGTAATTATGTGCTTGTTGGCTTATTTGCTTATTCTGTGCGCAAATAAGCACTTTTAAAAAGAAAGCACATGGGGATGTGCTTATTTTAAAGTACTTATAAGCCATATGCATAAGCCAAAAATACCCGATCCGAAACACCCAAGCATTTACAAAAGCTAGATACATTTCTGGCTTTAGCCAATAAGTGGATATGACATAATCTCCTCAATTATTGGTTATCTGCTATCGCTACCACCACTAAAAGAACATCATTCTACCTAGTAATGTAGCACAGTACATATTAGTGATATAAAGTTGACAAATCTTAAGCTTTCACTTTGGCTAGATAAGGATATGACTTAAACCCTTAACTTAAAAAGCAAAAAAGTATCAAGAGAAATAATGAGATGCAACATATACCATGAATCAGGTCTTTCCTTTGCTGACCCAGCAATTCACGACCAAAGAACAAGCTTCATTTGTATGGCAGTTCATGTGTAGTGTTCCTATGCTACTTTTAGAAGACTTCTTTCGGTGGATGAACTCTTTTCTCTCTTCAGACGAAAGGCAAAATGTTCTGCAATGTGTTAAACAAGTCGTACCTAAAGATTTACTCATACAGGAAGTTGTAATATCCTGTCTTGAGACAACAGAACAAGCCAGCACTGGATATTTCGATAAATTCGGAAAAGGTTCCCTATTCCTCAACGGCCGTGCTAACTTGCGGAAGATTCTAGAAGTATATACATCCGAGGGTCATTGTGGAGAAGCAATGAAGCCAGAGAATGAACATGCAGTCAGTAACCCAATTGCTCAATACAATCCTCTGGACGGCGCTCATTTATGGCATAATGCCTATCATAGGGATCTTCTAGAAGTTCTTGATGAGCTTTATTCAATTAGAGATTCCAATGAATTTTCAGGACTTGTTCCTGCAATTGTTCAGCTAAAGTTTTTTGCTGATGTTATCATATTTTACAGGTAGTTATACTTATAGCATGACTACTTTACAAAAATACACAAAAACCGGTCTTTCCGTTTGTTTAACTTTCTTTAACTGATGTTTCAAATTTTCAGCAATGCATTGGATAGAATCTTTTACTCGATGTGCGTCGAATTGGCTGAAGATTGTCCTGCTCCTTCGTATCAACGTTTTTTGGATGACAGTCAAATTGAAGGTTTGCAGTTGTTACTGTACAGTAAAAGTGAAAATGTTATGTCAGCAAGGAACTTTGTGGAAAATCTATGCAAGAAACTAACAACATGTGCAACCGGAATCCGAAAGTACTTAACATTTGTAGAAATTGAGGTAAGACTAGTTTTCAACTATATGTTCCAATTTGTGTTGCAACTTTTATTGGCTACTTAGTTACTTTGCTTGATTTTTGGCAGGTTTTCCCGTTTATAGTTATGAACTGCAGCCATGAAATGCAGCGGTGGCTGTTATACGCAAGTCTTGAGATGATGCCACTTGGGTTGTTGAAATGCACTGTAACTTGGTTCTCAAGTCATTTATCAGAGGAAGAATCAAAGTCCATCTTGAGTAGCATAAAGCAAGGAGGCCTTGTGGTTAACAAATCATTGTCTTCCCTTTTGTACGAATGGGTACGCATTGGTTACTCAGGTAAAACATCAGTTGAAAATTTCAGACTTGAGTTGAATGCAGCGTTTGAGAATAGATGCTCGTTTCTTTCTGAACAAATCAAGAAAGGTGTGTCTACCTCTTCTTCTGCANGATGGGTGTTTGGGATTTGCTCATTTCAAAAGAAAGAAGTACTTTTGAAGTGTTTGGATAAGTAATTAAGCGCTTGTTGGCTTATTTGCTTATTCTGTGAGCAAATAAGCACTTTTAAAAAGAAGGCACATGGGGATGTGCTTATTTTAAAGTGCTTGTAAGCCATATGCATAAGCCAAAAATACACAATCCAAAATAGCCAACATTTACAAAAGCTAGATACATTTCTGGCTTTAACCAATTAGTGGATATGACATAATCTCCCCAATTATTGGTTATCCGCAATCGCTACCACCACTAAAAGAGCACCATTCTACCTAGTAAAGTAGTACGTATTAGTGATATAAAGTTGACAAATTTTAAGCTTTCGCTTTGGCTAGATAAGGATATGACTTAAACCCTTAACTTGGAAAGCAAAAAAGTATCAAGTGAGATAATGAGATGCTACATATACCATGAAACAGGTATTTCCTTTGCTGACTCGCCAATTCTCGACCAAAGAACAAGCTTCATTTGTATGGCAGTTCATGTGTAGTGTTCCTATGCTACTTTTAGAAGACTTCTTTCGGTGGATGAACTCTTTTCTCTCTTCAGACGAAAGGCAAAATGTTCTGCAATGTGTTAAACAAGTCGTACCTAAAGATTTACTCATACAGGAAGTTGTAATATCCTGTCTTGAGGCAACAGAACAAGCCAGCACTGGAGACTTCGATAAATACGGAAAAGGATCTCTATTCCTCAACGGCCGTGCTAACTTGCGGAAGATTCTAGAAGTATATACATCCGAGGGTCATTGTGGAGAAGCAATGAAGCCAGAGAATGAACATCCAGTCAGTA
The DNA here is from genome assembly GCA_014162995.1 of Artemisia annua. Classification (NCBI taxonomy): domain Eukaryota; kingdom Viridiplantae; phylum Streptophyta; class Magnoliopsida; order Asterales; family Asteraceae; genus Artemisia; species Artemisia annua. Next base: position 39,549 of record LBNU01001066.1, on the reverse strand, counting down.
ACCCAATTGCTCAATACAATCCTCTGGACGGTGCTCATTTATGGCATAACGCCTATCATAGGGATCTTCTAGAAGTTCTTGATGAGCTTTATTCAATTAGAGATTCCAATGAATTTTCAGGACTTGTTCCTGCAATTGTTCAGCTAAAGTTTTTTGCTGATGTTATCATATTTTACAGGTAGTTATACTTATAGCAAGACTACTTTACAAAAATACACAAAAACCGGTCTTTCCATTTGTTTAACTTTTTTTAACTGATGTTTCAAATTTTCAGCAATGCATTGGATAGAATCTTTTACTCGATGTGCGTTGAATTGGCTGAAGATTGTCCTGCTCCTTCGTATCAACGCTTTTTGGATGACAGTCAAATTGAAGGTTTGCAGTTGTTACTGTACAGTAAAAGTGAAAATGTTATGTCAGCAAGGAACTTTGTGGAAAATCTATGCAACAAACTAACAACATGTGCAACCGGGATCCGAAAGTACTTAACATTTGTAGAAATTGAGGTAAGACTAGTTTTCAACTATATGTTCCAATTTGTGTTGCAACTCTTATTGGCTACTTAGTTACTTTGCTTGATTTTTGGCAGGTTTTCCCGTTTATAGTTATGAACTGCAGCCATGAAATGCAGCGGTGGCTGTTATACGCAAGTCTTGAGATGATGCCACTTGGGTTGTTGAAATGCACTGTAACTTGGTTCTCAAGTCATTTATCAGAGGAAGAATCGAAGTCCATCTTGTGTAGCATAAAGCAAGGAGGCCTTGTGTTTAACAAATCATTATCTTCCCTTTTGTATGAATGGGTACGCATTGGTTACTCAGGTAAAACATCAGTTGAGAATTTCAGACTTGAGTTGAATGCAGCGTTTGAGAATAGATGCTCGTTTCTTTCTGAACAAATCAAGAAAGGTGTGTCTACCTCTTCTTCTGCCTTCAACAGCAGTAGTATGTATGATACATCGTACTCAAGTGGGATCAACTTTCATGTGCTTTTTCCTCAAAAACTGAACATGTCGACTCATCTTTCAACATATCCTACCGAGAATCATACTGAGTCAAGACCAGTGGATCACATAATTTTCTTCCACAAAGCACTCAAGAAGGATATGGAACAGGTCGTCTCTATTTCTGCCAACCTGACGGTAGATGATGAATTATTCAAACATTTTTGTCGACGCTTCCATCATATCCGGGTCCTACACAAGATACATAGTGATGCAGAGGATGAAATCGCGTTTCCAGCTTTAGAAGCAAAGGAAATAATCCAAAACAGTAGCCATTCATACTCCATCGATCATAAAATGGACGCTGAATACTTCAATAGAATTTCCTATGTTCTCGACCAGATTTCTGAGTTGTATAACTCAGGTTCTAGTCAAGATATGCTGATGTATCGTCAGCTATGTGCTAAGCTACACAGCATGTGTAAAGGCATGAACAAAATGTTATCTGATCACATGGCACATGAAGAGATCGATCTGTGGCCTTTGTTTACAGAACATTTGTCACTCAAGGAGCAAGAAAAGATCATAGGATGCATGCTTGGAAGAACAAGAGCAGAGACATTACAAGAAATGATACCGTGGATTATGATGTCACTCACAGTAGAAGAACAGAACTCGTTGATTTCGTTATGGCGTAAGGTCACCAAGAACACAATGTTTGATCAATGGTTAGGTGAATGGTGGGAGGGTATGAAGAGGTATGATGTTGAAAAAGGTGAAACGTCAACTGTATCTACTCAGTCAACTCTAGACACACAGGAAATAGTCTTAAGGTACTTGCCTAGAAAGCGTTCTGATCGTGAAAACCATGAGACTAGTCATAAAATGATGCATTGTGAAACCACTAATGACGATGAGAAAGAAAAGAAATCAAACAAAGACAAAGTTAACGGACATGAGGACAGTTGTAAAATTTGCAGTGAGTTTGAAAAGTCAAACAAGGATTCTGTACTAGCATTAAGTCAAGAGGAACTCGAGGCTATAATTTTACAAGTGAATGGTGATGATGACTTGGAGCCTCAACAGAAAGCAATGATAACTCAGAACCTGATGATGAGGTTGAAATTGGTTTTATTTACTTACGTGTCTTCTTTATTTTTTAATTTATGACTTACAGTTCCTTTTTTTTCTCAGCCGATGGATCAACACACAAAAGAAATTAGATCCAGATGTTGATGAGCAGGGTGTTCCAGGTATTTATCCATCCTACCGTGACTCTCACAAACTAGTATTCGGATGTGAACACTACAAGCGGAACTGCAAACTTGTTGCTGCTTGTTGCAATAAGCTCTACACTTGTAGATATTGCCATGATGACAACACTGATCACGTGATGGATAGGTAAACATGGCACACTGACAACTTTTTTATGAGCATGAGCATATTATAAGTTTCTTACATACTTTATACTATGCAGAAAAGCCACAACAATGATGATGTGCATGAAATGCTTGATAATTCAGCCCATTGGACCAACTTGCTCAACCGTGTCTTGTAATAATTTATCTATGGCAAGATACTACTGCCGCATCTGCAAACTGTTTGATGACGAGAGGAAAATCTACCATTGCCCGTTTTGTAACCTCTGCAGAGTCGGGAAAGGTTTAGGCATGGACTATTTTCATTGCATGAATTGTAATGCTTGTATGGCAAAGGCGCTTAAGGTGCATATCTGTAGGGAAAAGTGTCTTGAAGACAACTGCCCAATCTGCCATGAATATATCTTCACTTCCTCCAATCCTGTTAAGGCCCTTCCGTGTGGTCATGTAATGCATTCGTCATGTTTTCAGGTACTCCAGTCGTCTTTTTAGTGTTTATGTTTTAATCGGCTGGCTATATTGACAGAATGACTGTTTAATGCTGGTCAGGAATACACTTGTTCCAACTATACTTGCCCAATATGCAGCAAGTCATTGGGAGATATGCAGGCGTACTTCGGAATGTTGGATGCAATGTTAGCTGAAGAGAAAATTCCAGAGGAGTATGCCGGCAAGACTCAGGTTCAGAATATTATTTATATACAACACACTGAGATTCTACTGTGTATAATGCATTTTGCTGAAACAATTTCGGATATGGTTTTACAGGACATACTATGCAATGATTGTGAGAAGAGAGGAACATCATCATTCCATTGGCTGTACCGTAAATGCCCTCATTGTGGTTCCTACAACACGCGGCTTATCTGACTTTGGATATATTGTGAGTGCAGTTTGGCTTTCTGCTTGTAGTGATATGTATATGTCCTAGGGTAGTATTCAGATCTTCGTTTTGCATGTTAGTTGTAAAATTACTTTGCTGTGCAACGATTCTAAACATTAACCCTCAACGAAACAAATTTCAAGTTTCAAGAGGATACTTGTCTGTACATATATTATTATACTCCATATAGCAGAAACGAATATGCTCTTAACATGTCAATTTTGTTTCTCTGAAGGATTTCAATTCACAGGTTGCATATACTTCCTTGGAATCTATACGGTATTGAAGAAGGGGTTGGATATTGTCATGCTTAAGCTATATATGTATATATTCTTCGTGTGTTGTCGCCATTTGTGTTGCAATAAGCTCCCAGACAGACATTGATGATATCGTCACTGGAGTGGTTATGATGTCTTTTTAACAATAAATGGCTAATTAAACTATGCAAACTAGATTTGATTTTGTATTCCTTTACTGAAACATTCGTGGCGGGGCTAAACTTGATCCACCTCAACATATACACGATATACTATTGATTATAGCCCCCTTAAAAGGGTAATAAACAACAAATAGAAGCGTGAATGGAAAAAGTCCCAGCTTCACATTTCAATCTTCAAGTGTGTCGTTGGTAAAGAGCGTAACAAACAACGGACAAACATGTGATTTAAACCGGCAATTTTGTAAAAGTTTTTTGTGAGAAAATCTAGCCAGTAAGTCCTTCCTAATTCTGCGCTTGTAAGATATGACATGCAGATGAATTAAGAAAGAAGGCCTTTGCCCGGTTAAAGTGGCTGTAGTGACAGCAAAGAGGCTTACTCTCTCTTTAGTTCAGCCAGCCAGCGGGTAGAATGAGGTGGAAACATTAAAAAAATAAAAATAAAATAAAAAAATAAATAAATACTACTACATATACGACTAAGTTGCATAAATCATTGCCCTGTTTGCTTTTTGATTTTGCAAAAAATTGTTTTATTGAATATTTAAGAGCAAGGAATGACAATAAGTAACAAATGCAATAACAATAATAAGCAGAATAATAATAAAACTAATAATAATAATAATAATAATGTTTGATTATGTTTCATGATCATAAATACAAAAGAGATCCAATTCAGCCTAGCAAAAACTCTTCCAGATGCTAATGGATGACTCTTATTAACCCATACGCAAAATTGTTATTACCAACCTCGATCGACACTTACAGCAAATGCATACGTTCTACGCATGACTGATCCAACCACCGACAAAGCGGCTCACCACACCCGACAAAGCACCCAGAGTTCCCATGCTCTGTGAAAAACGGAAACTGGAAAATGTTGAGCAACTCTTGCACAGATTGTCTAACCGACGAGGTCCCTGTCACCCGGCTCCTTCGTCCCCATCCTGTCACTATATCAATCCTACTTGGACAAACACCCGATGACAACATTTCCCTACGAAACCATGCCAACGTCCTAGATAACGCCGTGACAGCTGTCCCATCCGACATCACATGAAGATTAATCAGCCAGTAACACGAGCTTTTCTCACGAACAGCATCAGGGTACACATTTTTCTGAGCTGCGACTTCCCAAACAGATCCCGCTTCCTCTTTAAGTCCTGACTTGTGTAAGAAATCGACGACTGCGTCAACAAGCCCCCTTTTGCTCTCACGGTCCTCACTATGCATAAGATCTAAAAACACACTAGCATGGTCTCGAACATTTTGCCCATCGGGTCCAGCAGATGGCATTGACCGTAGAAAAGCGTGTGCTGGATGACCCGTGACACCCATCAGCTCACAACAAAACATCTGGTCAAATGACGTTTGTGCCTCTGTACAACAACTAAGCAGTAGTGTATAAGTCTGTAAAGAAGGATTTAATCCTAAACTGTGCATACTCTGTACCAAACTATAAGCGTCTGAAAGCCTATGCACCCGAAGAAAAGCACTTAATAAAGAATTACATGTCGGCACATTTGGACGCAAACCCGCGTTAAGCATGGCCTGATACCAAGCCCACGCCTTTTCAACATTTCCAGATTTCCCCCATAAATCCACAAGAAGCCCGTAAACAGGTTCATCCGGGACCCAGTTTTTCCGGGTCATTTCTTCAAAAACCGCTTCAGCTTCTTCTAAATACCCGCAGTGGCCAAGGACCTCCATAACTATACTATAAGTTACTTTATCAGGGTTGAAACCATCAGTTTGCATATCCCGATAAAGCTGTAACGCGGTCTCATAGTTTCTTGCTTTCGCCTGTAAAGCAATCATAATATTATAAGTTACCAAATTCGGCACACACCCCTGGCCAACCATCTCGTAAAATAACTTCAACGCTGCATCCAAATGACCAGCTTTTCCTAAACAGTTAATTATGACACTAAAGGTGAATGTATCGGGTGAAAGCCCTGCTTCTTGCATCCTTTGATACAAGTCCATTGCAACATCGAGATAACCAGATTTTGCATGAATGTCGATGAGTGTACAATAGGTGACCCGGTCAGGTTCAATGCCTTCTCTTTGCATCTGGTCGAAAACATCGAGTGATTTATTAAGGAAATTTGCACGTCCGTAACTATGAATGAGACGATTATATGTCACAACATTTGGTGGGTGCCCGTCTCTAACCATTTGATCGAGTAATTTATTAATAGCCCCAAACTGTTTGGCTCTACCCAGGATACCAACCATGGTTGTGTAAGTATGACCGTCGTGTTTGAACCCTGGTTGCTTTTTCAACCAATAGAAAAAGCTAAGAGCTACCGAAGGATCTTGAAGCTGCTTGAGTACTTGATTCGCTTGATATGCATCTAACGAACAGTTTAAACTCCATAACGCTTCTTCGGCTGCTGGACTCCACTTTAACTTGCTTAAGATCTGACTAACACTTTCCACCATATAACCCGAACCCGAAAAATGTCTACCCTTATAAGGAGGAACCACCTTTGTCGATACAGACATCACTTCAGGTGTATGATACTCAGGAGCACGTTGATTTACCATGAAATGATTTACACATTCTTTTGACTTTTTCGGTACACCTTTGGCCGTGTTGTAGTTTTGACTTTGGTTTTTACCCGAGACATATTTTTCAGCTCTCCCTTTATTGACATTTGGGGAACTTTTATTGTTTGGTCTCGTTGCTGGAACAGAAGCTTGCGGTTCAACCTTCTTGTATGTTTTGGTAGTGTTATTTGAAGTTATTGTCTCGGGTTCAACCTTTCTGTAGGTTTTATTGTTTGATGAACGGGTCTTTTCAGCTACATAGTTGGGTGTCGAGTCAACACATGCACTTCCTTCAGTCAAAGGAATCTTGTAGTTGACCACATCATTTAAAAAGATGACAGCTGCCATCCCAGCTCTGACAAAATGGCCAGTTGCTGTAAGACCAACCGGGTGCATTGTATCGGTTTCATCAGCATAAGTTACACACTCGGTTTTTGCTATTGGTGTTGACCTTGGAAGGTGAGAAGCCGAAACAGGGTTGTTGATTATTTTGGGGTCGGGTATTGTAGAGTTTAGTACTCTTGTGGAAGTTTTGGGGATTACTGTAGATGCCGTTTGTGGAGTGCGGGGTCCATTTTTGGTGATGAACTGTCTCTTTGAAGTGCAAGTTTCGTCTTCTGAACAAGTGCATGAACTCCCGTCCGCACTACATCTTGTGCCACTGAGGAAAAATGACCTCGCTGACTGGGAGAGAGTACCGAGCTGCTTTGTACGCAACATGGTCTGCTAAAAATTATATGAACAATATGGCTTATTGGTGACTGAGTGCCAAAAACATTACCATCAACGGAAAAGTTTTATTTAACGATTCATAACTTTACAAGACCATAACAACAATACATTATTCAATCTTGCATACTCCCTCCTTGGACGTTATAGATAAAAGGCTACACTTCGATTGATAACCATATCCACCAAATGCACTTTGAAACGCCTTTGGTCATGACTACCAATCGTTAGCCTGTTATAAAGATCAAAAACCATGATTTAATAAAGAAAGATAATTCAATTAGNTAGTTTCTTGCTTTCGCCTGTAAAGCAATCATAATATTATAAGTTACCAAATTCGGCACACACCCCTGGCCAACCATCTCGTAAAATAACTTCAACGCTGCATCCAAATGACCAGCTTTTCCTAAACAGTTAATTATGACACTAAAAGTGAATGTATCGGGTGAAAGCCCTGCTTCTTGCATCCTTTGATACAAGTCCATTGCAACATCGAGATAACCAGATTTTGCATGGATGTCGATGAGTGTACAATAGGTGACCCGGTCAGGTTCAATGCCTTCTCTTTGCATCTGGTCGAAAACATCGAGTGATTTATTAAGGAAATTTGCACGTCCGTAACTATGAATGAGACGATTATATGTCACAACATTTGGTGGGTGCCCGTCTCTAACCATTTGATCGAGTAATTTATTAATAGCCCCAAACTGTTTGGCTCTACCCAGGATACCAACCATGGTTGTGTAAGTATGACCGTCGTGTTTGAACCCTGGTTGCTTTTTCAACCAATAGAAAAAGCTAAGAGCTACCGAAGGATCTTGAAGCTGCTTGAGTACTTGATTCGCTTGATATGCATCTAACGAACAGTTTAAACTCCACAACGCTTCTTCGGCTGCTGGACTCCACTTTAACTTGCTTAAGATCTGACTAACACTTTCCACCATATAACCCGAACCCGAAAAATGTCTACCCTTATAAGGAGGAACCACCTTTGTCGATACAGACATCACTTCAGGTGTATGATACTCAGGAGCACGTTGATTTACCATGAAATGATTTACACATTCTTTTGACTTTTTCGGTACACCTTTGGCCGTGTTGTAGTTTTGACTTTGGTTTTTACCCGAGACATATTTTTCAGCTCTCCCTTTATTGACATTTGGGGAACTTTTATTGTTTGGTCTCGTTGCTGGAACAGAAGCTTGCGGTTCAACCTTCTTGTATGTTTTGGTAGTGTTATTTGAAGTTATTGTCTCGGGTTCAACCTTTCTGTAGGTTTTATTGTTTGATGAACGGGTCTTTTCAGCTACATAGTTGGGTGTCGAGTCAACACATGCACTTCCTTCAGTCAAAGGAATCTTGTAGTTGACCACATCATTTAAAAAGATGACAGCTGCCATCCCAGCTCTGACAAAATGACCAGTTGCTGTAAGACCAACCGGGTGCATTGTATCGGTTTCATCAGCATAAGTTACACACTCGGTTTTTGCTATTGGTGTTGACCTTGGAAGGTGAGAAGCCGAAACAGGGTTGTTGATTATTTTGGGGTCGGGTATTGTAGAGTTTAGTACTCTTGTGGAAGTTTTGGGGATTACTGTAGATGCCGTTTGTGGAGTGCGGGGTCCATTTTTGGTGATGAACTGTCTCTTTGAAGTGCAAGTTTCGTCTTCTGAACAAGTGCATGAACTCCCGTCCGCACTACATCTTGTGCCACTGAGGAAAAATGACCTCGCTGACTGGGAGAGAGTACCGAGCTGCTTTGTACGCAACATGGTCTGCTAAAAATTATATGAACAATATGGCTTATTGGTGACTGAGTGCCAAAAACATTACCATCAACGGAAAAGTTTTATTTAACGATTCATAACTTTACAAGACCATAACAACAATACATTATTCAATCTTGCATACTCCCTCCTTGGACGTTATAGATAAAAGGCTACACTTCGATTGATAACCATATCCACCAAATGCACTTTGAAACGCCTTTGGTCATGACTACCAATCGTTAGCCTGTTATAAAGATCAAAAACCATGATTTAATAAAGAAAGATAATTCAATTAGGCCATACGCCCGTCTATATCTCTATGACTCTATAACATGATAAAGACTTTCGCACAATTACGTCTCTACAACATAATAAAGATTTGAACTTTCTGTGACAATATAATCTATTTGTTTTGACCCATTAGAATTGAAGCTAAATGCAGCTCTCACTTAACAAAAAGTAACAAAATTTAAGCATAAATCACAATAATGATAATGAAAAAAACCCGAAACCGCAAACTTTGAGCATCATACTATGCTCACCTATCATTTACAATAAAAATCCCCCCAATTTACTACCAAAAAAAGCCTAACTTTTTAATTACAAAGTCCAAGCTACTACTTTACAAAATCAACCTAAACAATTTCATATTTGCAGCTCAAAGATCATTTTACTTCATCACTTTCCAAACAATATACCTACAATCTTTTATCCCTAAACCATAAAAAACCTCAAAAAAGTTCAACCTCAGTAACCACATCATTTGACACCAACAAGTAACATACCAAAAGCAATAACAAGTCTCATTTTAAACCTTAAAAACAACATCATTTGACACCAACAAGTCAAGTTCAAAACCAAAAAAATCCTAAAATGCTTGAACTAATAGCAAAAACTCTAAAATCATAACAGAAAAACAAAATTTTCCATCAAAATCCCTACTTTCCATCACAAAACATCAAACCAAACCATAAAAACACAAACTTTATCACCACTATTCAAACAATATTAATGTACCAACAACCATTTTAACCTAAACCATAACAAATTTAACCTCAAAAACCACATCATTTGACACCAACAAGTCACATACCAAAACCAAAAAAAATCCTAAAATGTAGGAAGTCACTAAGAACAAAAAATCCTTAAACAAAAAATAATCAACCAAGATCCCAACTTTCCATCATAAAACACCAAACCAAACCATAAAAACACAAACTTTCACAAACCCACAACAACAAACCTAATAAAGATCAAGAAAGAGTCCTCATTTGACCAAAAAGAGTCAACATTTTGACAAAAGATACAAAACCCATATATAAAAAGGCAAGATTTAAGGAAACAAAGATCAAAGATTATAGAATACAGTAGGTGATTACCTGAAATGGGTGATGTATGAAAAAAAATATGTGTGAGCAAAAGAGAGGTGGCGGCTACGTAGTTTGAGGCATGTCTATGTGTTTGTGTTTTTTTACAAGACAATTGGAAGGGGTTTTATGTGTGAGATTTTTCTATTTATTTGTTTTAAAAAAAAGAAAAAAAGTGGTGTAAATGTGTATATGTTTGTAACCCTATATTTGATTTTATTTTTTTCTGTTGAATTTTATATCCACGTGTTCATGGCTTCACGAGTTTCATGACTTCATGAAACAAAGTACAACTCTGCTATTCTAGATTTTTTTTTTTTTTTTTTTTTTTTTTTTTTTTTTTTTTTTTTTTTTTATTTAATGATAATTTGTGATTTTATTATATAAAAAAATAAAAAAAAACGAGCAATTAAATATATACTCAAATTGTATATTTGCAAGTTTCTTCAACACATATTTAAATATTATTGTAAAATATGCAATAAAAAATTATATATGCAATTTCCCCTTGAGAAATTTACATGTTTTGTTTTATAATTTACTTAAATTCACGATCGTCATCCTTATTCGATTTTAGTTACACAAATGATAATTAATTTTCAAACTAGTTGCATCGATAGTTTTTTTATACACGCGTAGTTCCTATTGTTATTACACGGATAGTTTTTATTTTTCAAAATAGGGACTATCAATGCAAATAGTTTGAAGATTATGGATTATTTGTGTCATTAGAATTGAATAGAGACGATAAGTGTAATTAGGGTAAACCACGTGGAAAAAACATGTAAGTATTCTATTATATATAAATTTTTTATAACTAGACGAGAACCCGTACATAGCAACAGGATTTTATAATTGAGATAATTCTAGTGATAAAATTATTGGTTAGAAACGAAAAATAATAAAAGTTTAAGAATTTGATAATTAAACACGATTTAAACTGAATGAAAATAATATTGGTTATATGTTATAAACGAAAATAATAATAATAATAATAATAATAATAATAATAATAATAATAAAAGTTTATGATTTTCACATATAGTTTTCTTAATTTTTCACGTTTTTCCTTTATATTGTATAGATAATGCAAGTATTAATTTTCACAAACTATATGTCAAATTTATTTTTAAGGGTTAGATTACTTGTAAATGAATGAGTTCTTTTTTGACATCGGTTCCGAACTTGATACATTTTGTGAAAATATTATAACATTTAACTAATACGTTTGGTGATAGTGGTTTTTTAGCATGGTTTGCCGATTGTATTTTGGCTGTAGATGTCTGTGTTAGTGAATACTAGAATGATAAAACACATACTCATTTTGAGACGAAGTATTGGTTTTTACAAGATGATATGAAAAAGTTATGAATATGTAATTATGAATGGTGAACGTTACTAAATAAATAAAGGTAAAAGTTACATTTGCTTTATTATAGTTTTGCATCGTTTGAAGAATTGAAGCCTTGAAGGTGAAAACTGAAAAGAAGCCCTTTATCAATAAAAGTTAAAGTTTGCGAAAGTTCTAAAAGAAATATGCCAAAATTTATTCCCGGCTCTTTTTTTATCTATAAAAAACTCTATAAAATTTTGTAGGCAATAGTTAAGGAGCTGGCTTGATTCTAATATATTATCCAAACATATTTTACGGGATCGTTACCAAAAGAAATAAATATTTGATATTATCCTATGTAACAAATTTTAACTATTTATCATTATAGCTATAAAACTTAAATTATCATAACAAATTAACGTTATGGGATGAGTTCAACAAAAATAAAAAATCAAAAAAATCAAAATTCAAATGTAACAATTCTAGCTACCCACTTTTCAATCCAAATCATAAAAACCAGTTTCCACTTTTAAAATATATATAATTATATATCATCGTTCATGCGTGAGTTTTTGCATAAATTTTTCATTATGTATTTATATCAATTAATATTTGTATAGATGTATGTTAAATACTTAAATGGTTGATTTGACTTTGTTTAATGGCATATTGTTGAGGTTAGTATTGTTTAAATTTAACTAATTTTATTATGTTATGGACATTAGATGTGTTTAATATCACATAATGACCATTTAAAAATGCTTTTCTGAATATATCTTTACTTAAATCTTTTATATTTTATATTATATAATAAAAGAATTACATCATTTCGGAGTTTTTTTTGACAAAACAATCTTAGTGGAAAAAAAATTGAACTAATAAGAATGCTCGAGTTTGCCACGTAGGTGAAATCGAGCAATATGATTGGTCAATAAAAAGTCAAAATTGAATTGATTTTGGTCAAACTTTAATAAATTTGGTGGAGAATTTGATTAATGAAAAAACCACATAAAAGTATAGGTGTTAAATTTATGAAAATAAAAACTTAAAAAAAGATGGGGTAATTAATAAAACATTAATGCTTGAATTTTAAATATATTATATGGAGTTAAGTGTAAAATTATAAATCTCCATGTTTTTTTATTACTTTAGATAATAAACAAATAACCCCTTACATTTTATACCCCTACACTCTATAATATGAACTTTGTTTACAATTACATGAGTATTAGTATTAGTTTAAGACTTCCATTCATTAAACTTACAAAATTTTATAAATGTACAAATTAGTTTTAATATACGTTAAATATTTTTAAAATAAATATTAGTTTTAAACTTTCATCTATTAAAGTATCTTTTTACTATATACGTTAAATATAAATAAGAATTCATGTTATCCTATTTAAAAGTTTAATTTATACGTACACGGGTTTGAATATTAAATACAGTTAAATTATTATTAACGGTAATATAAATATCAAATGGTAAGTACGAGTTACTGTGATATGAAAATAAATATACGCGATTGTACTTATAACAACTCATGTAATTATTACTATATATATAACATTCACGAGGTCACCACTTTCCTTATACTTATCTTCTTCCTCTGCCTTTTCTCGACCTTTTGTCGGAATCTTCTTACCCGTAGCTAAAACTAGGTTGTCTTTTGCTTCATCTTCGTTTTATTGCTTTCTTTTATTGGAATCGTGTTTGTGTGTGCATCTATCGGTTGTCGTCTATGTGTTTTGTGCATCTATTCAGTTTCATCTATGAGTTTTTGTAAATCGTGCCGCACCGTGTTATACGTTTACGTTGTTTGTTGTTTAGTTGTCTTTTGATGTTTGTATTGTATTTCCTATTTAGATAAGCGAACTAAGAGTAGGGGTGCGTAGAAATAGTGGTCACGAAATCTTACAGGATCACTGGTCAATTACTATGATGCTGATGTGGGTTCAACTTCTGTTATTTAAAGTTTATATACGGATATCCGGAAAAACATTTTTAAAAAACTTTACGGAGTATATTTTAACTCCATCAACGCTCATTATGTGCTAATAAACTCGCACATTTTGTACAACATGATATCAATAGTTAAAGTTAAACAACAACATCAACCTTAACATTAACATCTATGTCAGCTAAACAAAGTTAAATCTTTCATCCAATAAATTTTTACAAAATATTAATTGATATTAATACATAATGAAAAACTCATGCATACTTATTAGTTGTACTTATATCATAATTTTCACGGGTAAATTCTTATATATCCATATAATAAACAAAAAAATGAAAATAAAATTGATTTATGTGTAAACCCATGTGATCAAAGAACCTTTTGCCCAATAACATTATAAGGAGACACGCTCAAGAATCAAATAAAGGTCGATGCCACGGTTATATTTACAATTTTTGTTAACTATTTTTCTTAGTTTCGCACATGTTGATACTCTAACTTTTAAAATATACATAAGATTTTTTATGTTTAAACGATAATACTATATAATTAAATTTTTCTGGAAAAACCCCGTGCGTGCACGGGTATTATAACTAGTTAAACATTAGACAGTTTTTACAAACATCGTTGTTATATTCACAATATCATTTTCATCTCATAGTAACTCTCGTGGGGTGGTGCGGTCGTGTCTTCATTTTGATATGTTATTTTTGTTAATAATAATTTTAGCCATACTTAATTTTTAATCCGTGTACGCGTGGGTTAACTTATAAAGAGAAATAACACAAGTCGTTATTAAATGTGGATGGTAAAAAAAATAGTTTTCTAAACATCCTTACTTAAACTCATAAAAAGAAATAACATGAGTTGTTTGTATATGTATAATCTCATATATCCATTTACATATCAGAGTAACTCGTGATTTTATTTTCATGTTTATAATTCCATTTATACATTAATTAAATTTATAATAATAATAATACTTATAAAATAACAACGATTTTTTAAAACAATATCAAATATAAGGATAGNCTTATAAAGAGAAATAACACAAGTCGTTATTAAATGTGGATGGTAAAAAAAATAGTTTTCTAAACATCCTTACTTAAACTCATAAAAAGAAATAACATGAGTTGTTTGTATATGTATAATCTCATATATCCATTTACATATCAGAGTAACTCGTGATTTTATTTTCATGTTTATAATTCCATTTATACATTAATTAAATTTATAATAATAATAATACTTATAAAATAACAACGATTTTTTAAAACAATATCAAATATAAGGATAGAAAGTATAAAGGTATTTATTAAATTTATAAAGTTACTAAAAATCATGTAAACTATTAAGTTTATTTAAACCCTTATAATTTATTTAAAATTCAACAACTAAAATTTTATCCTCGTTTTTTTAGTTTTTTTCTTTATAAAATCGACGCATATGTTTTCATACATATTTTTTGTTGGATAAAATTTAGATAGTTTCGACCAAAATGAAACCAATTTTGACTTTCTATTAGCTAATAAAAACCCGTTTTCAAAATAGAGTTCTTTTATAGTGAATTTAAAAATCTATTTGTTTAATTTGTATGTCTCTGTTAAAAAAAATAAATAAATAAATAAAATAAAATAAAATAAAATAAAATAAAAAAAAAAAGATTGTGTGTCCTCTTATACCTAAGGGTTTGGTTTTGATAATATTTCCAAATTTAACCTATATTCCATAATAATCCAAGAAACACTAGGTGAATAATATGCCAAAGTTTGAGGGCCCGTTTGGTATAGGGTGTTTTGGTGGGGTTGGACTCAAGGATGGTTAAATCCTTTGTTTGGTGTAGATTGGGGGTGGGTTCAAACCCTCCAACTCTACCATCTACAAAACCCACCCCACCCCCTTACTTTTCTACACTTTTCATTATTTTGTGGGCCCATTCTACACTCTTCTCTCTTTCTCTCTCTTTTTTTCTTTTTTCTTTTTATAATAAAATTATATTTTTAATTAAAAATTTTCTCTCTCCTCATTTAATTTAAACATATATTAAATACAAATTCAAACCCAAATCCAAATTTTAATCTTAATCCAAATCCAAATCCTAAACCCATCTACAAACCAAACGGGCCCTGAGTTTTAAAACCTTCACATACGGAACGACAAAGAGCAGTCTTAAGTCTTAACTTTTGCTTTGTTCTTTCTACAACTAAAATTAGCATATTTAAATATTACTTAGTATATTCTCAAATTATTTTCAAACTATGTTATATCACAAAAGTTATACGACGACATCCGCTTTTAGCTGTATGTGCAATAGTATTATACAGGATCGAAGCGGGACAAAATCAAAACTACTTTAATCTTGATATGATCATCATGTAAATTTTATTTTTACGTAACTAATATAGCGTCTAGCGTGTTACTAGTACGGAGTATATTACTTTTTTGTTATGATATCATTAAAGCCACACTTGAAAATTAGTGTATATTTTTAGCATTTATTCACCTTTATCCAATTATAGGTTGTTAAATAAAAAGTCAACCTAACCATCGATAATTTTGGCGAATCACTTGGTTTTCCGATTCTGGTTACAAAAGAGTTATTTGAATGAAATTTCTAGCATTAAGTAACTTATCCAATCAAATTTCAATAAAAGAAAGCAGTAAATTATTTAATACACAACACATTTTATTTCCACATTCGGGTCAATATCAAAAAGAGCCAATATTCAACTTCATTGCACTACTTCGTCTATAGAATACGTAGGTCAATATGTTNAAAAAAAAAAAAAAAAAAAAATGTCAACTTTGTTGTGTGTTAATAAATAGTACATCACACCGAAGGCCTCTGGTCTAGTGGCATGTGAGTTATTTAAAAAAAATAAAATAAAAGAAAGCAGTAAATTATTTAATACACAACACATTTTATTTCCACATTCGGGTCAATATCAAAAAGAGCCAATATTCAACTTCATTGCACTACTTCGTCTATAGAATACGTAGGTCAATATGTTTCTTCTTAATTTTACATCATATCATATAATAAGAAAATATAAAATATGCTAAACACCATTTGGCTTGCACACCAAGTTCCATTATGTATTTTATAAATGTGTGGTAGCGTGGGGTGGTGATGTATCGTTAACCAAAAGATTTGTGTTCTAATGGTATTTCTTATTATGTAAGAAGTTCAATAATTAAATGGTTGTGGGTTCAAATCTCCTTTTGAAATAGTTTGTAGTGTATTGTAGAATAATTAGTTATCGTTAAAAAAAAAAAAAAAAAAATGTCAACTTTGTTGTGTGTTAATAAATAGTACATCACACCGAAGGCCTCTGGTCTAGTGGCATGTGAGTTGTACATCAATTTAGATGTTGTAAGTTTAAATATCGCTGAAAGTATTTATTAGATATATTGTCTAAAGTTATTTGATGAGCTTAGATGCTTATTCAAAAAATTTAAAAGTGTATAAGTTTAATTTTAAGGTTATAAGCGTATATATTTATAAGCTCAACTAGATAATTTATGAGCTCACATATAAAAGCATACGAGGTCCTTAAGTTAACAAATATTCTCTATACCGAGCTCACGGGCCTATTTAGCAGGAGCTTTTTTATAAGTTGTTAGCTTTTCGTTACAAAAATAATCTCCTCAAAAATAAATATATGCGTTTGGATATATTAACTTCAAGCTTTTATTTCAAACAAATAGCTCATAAATGAAAGGCTAATACAGTAAGCTTTTTAAACATTTTAGAGTTGTTAAAACTTTAAATTACTGATATACCCTTCAAATATTTGTTTACACTTATAGCTACTAGGTTATTAACCCGTGAAATTCACGGGAGTAAATTTAAAACCGTTGAATAGTGTTTTTACCAGAGATCGATTTGTGATATTATGTGAAATGACTACAACATTGAATTGAAAAATCACCAAGCGTATTTGTATACTCGAAATTGTTTATATTATCCAAGTAAGAAAAAAAGCATAATGTTCGAAAACAATTCGCAGATAGCAAAAATATCTTTTGTTTCGGTAGAAATAATTAGTCAAACACCAAGTTTTTGATTATCTGTTTGTGATAAGCATCCTAAAATAGACACCAATAAATCTCTTTTAACTCTTATAGACACTTGAATATCACGGGTAAAAATTAAACGTAATAGAAACAAAATCTATATAAAATAAGCATTGTTGTTGTTCAATCTCGACATGACATATCATTTCGTGTATTGAAGTTAATTTGTAGGTCGAGATGTTTTATGTTGAAATTAGCATAATATGTAATGTTTAAATGTTGAGTACTAAGATTGGGCATTGGCATAATACATTAATCAAAGATAGCCAGCTTTATACATGTAATTTGGTCCATCGCTATTATTAAAGATCAATTACCATCACTAAGTTATCATCACTACATACTTTGTGTTATCATCATCATTGGAATTACACATTTAATTTATTAAATAAATAGTGAATATGTAAGTTGGTCCATTGCAATAACAATATTTAATTGTACGATATGGAAGAACCGTAAATTTTTTCATTCTAAGCTTCTAGCACATTATCAAACACCTAATGCACATGATAAGTTATAAGATTACTAAAATTGACAACCTTGGATAGGTCTCACAATGCATTCTGGATAGGTCTCTACATAAAATTGGCATCTCTTTATATTTACAAAACACACAATGGTTCGAATCCAGTTTGTGACAACCACAATCCGCTATATGTTTGACACGGCTTTGCCTTCTTTTCGTCGCTACCGGCACTTACAAACTCCTTCACCAAGCTATCTAATTCTGCAATTATACCAGCCTACATGGAACACGAAAAAGGAAACATTAGATGTATAACAAAAGTCGTAGTTAAGACTCAGTTTATTAGTTAAATACTAACAGTGGAGGTGAGTTGGCCCTTCGCATCACGACTGGTACCACACTTCTCGTTGATAACGGTCCAAAAACTGTCTATAGCACGCCCAACTTCATAGTCTTCACCATCTTTGTTAGTCTTTGCGAATAACTTGATTGTTATATAACCATACACGCCATACCTACATAAACCAATCTTCATGATAAGTGATGAAAAGTCGAGAACACATCAACACAAATCCCCAAACCACCATTAACCATCGTCCTTTTACAGCTTTTTGTTAGTTACTTGTACAGCATAAAAGTTATTTCTATAAACAGGCATAACCACTTCACTATATTGAACAATATCGTCCTGAACTGAAAGAAGGAAAGTGGTGAAAATGCTTGCATTTGCCCAGTCAATTCCGTAAGGATCTTTCAAATTTTAACAATTAAACAAATAAAATTAAAATTCAAAAAATTACCCCAATTGTGATAATACACGACCATCACTTGTGATACATCAAAAATAATATCAATGAGTATCTAATTTGTACAAATAACTAAAGCCCTGATATGCAATTCAAAGACAATAACAATGAGCATATAATTAATTCTAAATTGGTCTAATATATTCAATCATACAACCATGAAAAATAACTAATTGGTTGACGGTTAAAACTCAATAATTAGCAGCAAGCAAGCTGCAAACAAGCAACAATGATTAACCCGATTCATTTACATAATTAGCGTGTACAAATGAGTTAATGAAAATTCAAGCAAATGACAATATTTCTCATTATATTTTTTACCAATAGCAAACAAAGACTAATTTATTCACCAAAGTTACACAATATTTCTCATCATAATAAACATTGAAGTTATTACTGGGTAGGCTTATGCTAATGGAGCTATTCCTATCCTGCAAATCCCCATGCTAATATGGGTCCTTATTGAGCAGCACTCCATGATTTTTATTCATAATATTAATGCCTTAATGGGGTGTTTGGGATTGTTGATAACTGATAAAGTATATTTGTAGTGTGCTATGTTTATTAGAATCAAAGAAGATTCCTAATAGTCCATCAACACAAATTAATAATCTGTAAAGCTAAGAGACAAATCAAAACCTTCCAATGTCCCAATTGAAGATCTAAACAACTTACCATTTACACATAACTGTGATCAATGAGGTGCTTGCTTGTTTTGATCCATCTTTTTGTCCATAGTTCACCTGCATCGACCATGAACCAAATAAATGATCAAATAACAACGTAAAACTTGATAAACTGAAAACATGGTAACATTGATATGAAGGCTGACACAAATGCCTGACTGACCTAACAACTATAGTCAATGAGTATCATGTCCCAAATGCATAAGAAAATAGAGAATCTTTACGACCTATATGTTTAGTGCACATAATAACTTTTAGAGGCACATACAAACAGTCCCATAAGGCAATTATTGAAAGATTTTTTATGTAGAAATATGTATTATTAACTGATGTAATGATTAATGTCACTTCTTCTTGGCATAATACAAACCCCCATTACTGTGTAACAAAACTTGTATCCACCATCAACAAATTTAAAAAAATTAAACCATGCTACATTGATTTTATATAAAAGGAACAGGGAACAATGAGCATTAAAGTATATGTTGCTTACCTCATTATCATTTCACGATGGATAAGGATCCACAAATTTACCTCTTTATGATATTTGATCAAGCTTTGTCTGCAAAACAATTATATCATCGTCATCATCATATTAATGTAATCTAACAAATATAAGAGTAATTTTTGCTAACTTAGATAATTTTTGCTAATTTTTGAAAACTTTTGGAAATAGCGAAGCTTATGGTCAAATAGAGTATAACAAAATTTCCTTAATTACTGTATTTTTTTTTTAAATTATGTAAAATGACTAATCTAGACACTCTTAAATTTCAGTATTTCTTTTTTAGGAGGGCATAATAGACTTTTTTATACCTTGCTTTATTAGAATATATAGATGTCATTTTACGTCATATTACATTTAACGGCTAACTTACCAAACATTTTTATTGAAAGAAAAAATATACAATTTATAACTCATGTTAAAAGATTTGCAGTTTATAGTTCACAGCTAATTTTGCTAAACATAAACAACATATAAAAGCATACGAGGTCTTTAAGTTAACAAATATTCTCTATGCGGTGTATGACTTTACATTCTAGTTTTGCTAGGTTGGTTTTTTTTTTTTTTTTT
>LBNU01001066.1:0-18508 GCA_014162995.1 Artemisia annua | reverse complement strand
AAAAATACTTCTACAACTTTTTATCGCGAATCCTTTTCGTGGGAGTCTAAGATAACCTAAAACTTAACTTTCCTAGAAGGGCTAACCTTAATAACACTTTTTCACCCACAACTCACCATCAAACGTTTACCCAAATTCTGTCCCGGTTTAACAGCTTTGACATCTTATCTCGTAAAAATCAAAAGACTAACTTCCCTACCTCGAAATCAGTCGTGGTCGGACTTTTTGGAAAACTCTTTCTTTGAACTACAATTTAGAGTTAAAATTCGTGATCTAAATCATTACCATCTATTAACTAACCTCGTATCTTTACAGCCCTAACTTTCTGTCCAAACCCTAACTTGCAAATTAACGTGTTTTACGCTCAATTCACTTAACCAATCCTCATACCATTATCAATTAATGATCCTAACTTGTTTTACATCATAAAATTATAGAAGTTTATAAACCCTAATTCCATCATAATTAATATTACATGAATTAGATTAATTAATCAATTAATTAAACATATGGTTTAAAGATTTTACCTTGATTCTTGATTTTAGTTTCAAAGCTATAAACCCTAATTTTTCTCCTCTTCTCTTGCCCTTGTAATCGACTCAAATTTGCAGAAAAATGGCTTTGGGGTCGTTGGTTATGATTATATGGGTAAGGGTTGGGCTTGTTTGGGTTGGACTAGGATTCCTTATTGCTAGGAATTGTATTTGGGCTCAAATTTAGTTTCCTTTTCCCCTAAAACACCCCTAAACCGATTTTTTCTATATCATATACATATATTTTATATTTTTTTTATTAAACTTAATTATTACACTCAAAACCTTACACTTTTCATATTTTATGCACTCCCATAACGAAACCTAACGTCTTACGCGATAAACCTTCATTTTACGACAAACCGGAAAAATAATCATTTTCAAAACAAAGTTTCCAAAAATAGAATTCCACACTCTTTTGAAATATAACTCATAAAAACAAACTCCTCGTAACTTATTAATGCTCAAATACTTGAACGAAGACTTGTTACGCAAAACCACAAAACGCCAAAACTACACCAGTCATTTCCACACCACAAAGGCGATCAAAATGAACTTTCCCAAACTCAACACTCCTCAAGTAACAACAACAACCTTACGCGCAAAGGGATTTAGTGCCACATTCATACTTATCATATATATATTATCCATATCTCACACATATACCCCACATAAACACTTAATTCACACCAAACAAGGTCAAATGGATCGAGACTATTAGTCAAACTAATCTGCTAAAATCACGGTTGTCACATCATCCCCCACTTAGGGAAATCGCGTCCCGAGATTTAACAACTCGTCTCATCAATAACATTAAGAAAATTTATCGATATTTAAGCGGAAAAATACCACACCATAAAACCATAAATCGTTAACCATTCTTATGACCATGTGGGATTCTACCACGATATAAAAATCACAGAGAAAGAACCACAAAATATGAACCAGCTAGATACCCGAATTCACACGATCGAAAATATCCTGATACTCCAACGATACACGAAAAATAGATACACTACCCTGATCAATAACACCAATGATCCAAACGACTTCTCACAGGTAGATACGATATCCCCACATCTAACTTCAACGATCTACATCCAACTACAACCGATCTNCAGGATTCTAGCTTAAATTTGTAATTGGGCTAAATTGGTTTCCTTCTTCTTTGTTTTTCCCCCTTAGCGCCATTCTCACCTATATATATTTTTATTTTTTTTTTTAATCATTAAATTATTCTCGTCACAACCTTATATACTTTATATATTTTATGCGAACCCACAACGAAACCTAACGTCTTACGCGATAAACCTTCATTTTACGACAAACCGGAAAAATAATCATTTTCAAAACAAAGTTTCCAAAAATAGAATTCCACACTCTTTTTTAAATATAACTCATGAAAATAATCTCCTCGTAACTTACTCACGCTCAAACACTTGAACGAAGTCTCGTTACGCAAAACCGCAAAAACATCAAAACTACACAATTCATTTCCACACCACAAAGGTGTTAAAAATGAATTTACCAAACTCACACTACTCAAATCACTTCAATAACCTCACACGCAAAGGGATTTAGTACCATATTCCTACCAATCATAACTATATCATACATATCTCACACATATATCACATGAAACACTTAATTCACACCAACCAAAGTTAAACGACTAGAGACTATTAGTCAAACTAATCTGCTAAAATCACGGTTGTCACATCATCCCCCACTTAGGGAAATCGCGTCCCGAGATTTAACAACTCGTCTCATCAATAACATCAAGAAAATCTATGGATATTTTAAGCGGCATAAACCACACCATAAAACCATAAATCGATAACCATTTTTATGACGATGTGAGATTCTACCATAACATAAAAATCACAGAGAAAGAACCACCAAATATGAACCAACTAGATACCCGAATTCACACGATCGAAAAAATCCTGATACTCTAACGATACACGAAAGTAAATACACTACTCCGATCAATAACAACAATGATCCAAATGACTTCTCACCGGTAAATACGATATCCCCACATCTAACTACCACAATCTAAGTCCAACTACAAATGATCTACTCACCCTTCACATCAGCAAAACAAATTTGGGTACTTAGATCTCATTTTATCCTCGCGTTCCCAAGTAAACTCAGGTCCACGCTTGGAATTCCATCGCACCTTCACCAATGCTATCTTATTACGCTTCATACTTTTGACCTCTCGGTCCATAATCTCAACAAGTTCCACATCAAACTGAAAGGTTTTGTCAACCTTAACCTCATCTAATGGCACATACAAACTAGCATCCGCCAAACACTTCTTCAGATTAGATACGTCAAACGTATCATGCATACTACTTAACTCCTCCGATAATTTCAACCGATAAACCACAAGTCCACTCCTTTCTGTAATCACGAACGGTCCTACATATCTCGATGCTAACTTGCCTTTCTTGCCAAAACGCACAACACCTTTCCAAAGAAACACTTTCAACATCACAAACCACCAACATTAAACTCTAAAGGCTTACAGCGACTATCCGCATAACTCTTTTGATCATCTCTTGCTGCCTTAAGTCCTTCCTTAATCTGCAAACCATACCCGTAGTCTCTCGTTCTAGTTCAGGATCAATTAGTTGGCTTGCTCCAACCTATGCCCATAGAACAGGTGATCTACATTTCCTTCCATACAACATTCCAAATGACGCATACTAAATAATAGAATCATAACTATTGTTATAAGAGATCTCAGCTAAGGGTAAATGCATACCCCAGCTTCCTCCAAACTCAAACACACCCATGCTTTCAGCATATCATCCGACGCCTGATTTGTACGCTCACTTAGTTCACTCATTAGAGAATTATAAGTCGTACTCATCTACATACGCGTTCTCAAGACTCTATAACATGTTTACCACTATCGCGAAGTAAGTATTTCATCATGTTTCTTGGTGATCAACGCGACACTCCACGTCTCTCTACTAACCCATCAAATGTAACGTGTTGCTAACTTTTCTACATCAAAATCTCCAGATATTTCTAGCGGTTGCATCATCCTAATAGTTGTTGATATCAACCTTCACCTTCAATCTTATCAAATACTTGCCATGGTTTTTGTATTCCTCTTCATACTTGCTCCTCAATACATTTCTTGCTAAGGTAATAATACGTTTTATCCATTCTAGGATGTATCAAATACCTTGCATGATTGGTGTCCTTATGCTTCCTTCCAATGGAACCAATAACTGGTCCACAAAGTACTATCCTCCATATTCATTCTTTTCCTTTAGCTGGTCTAAACCACGTAATCATTCTTCTTACATGTTTTACTAGTGGAACCCATATTAGACCCAGGAAATATAGTCCGCCATCCTCCTTTCTCTCCATTTATTGATCTAACCCACGCAGCATCTCAACCATAGCGTTCTCATCCTTGAGAGCTTCGTCTTGCTCTGCCAATATCTTACTCTTATTTCCTGAATGCAACGTCATGCTCACAGCTCGCACACGTTTAAGCTTAATCCTCTCCTTCCTATTTACGCATCAGCCACCACATTCGTTTTTTTTCAGTATAATAACGAATCTCGCAATCATAATCACTAAACAATTTAATCCATCTTCTTTGGCGCATATTCAGCTCCATATGAGTAAAAATATGCTAAAGACTCATATGATCAGTGTAAACAATACTCTTCGTGCCATACAAATAACGTCTCCAATTATTGGGAGCGAATACAACCGCACTAAGTTCTAGATCATGAGTGGTATAATCCTTCTCATGGATCTTGAGTTGTCGGAAAGCATAAACTATCACTTTCCCTCTCTACATTAGTACACACCCAGAACCTTGATTCGACGCATCACAATACACACAAAATCATCTGGCCCATCCGGTAACGTCAGAATAGGTGTATTACACAAACTATCCTTTAGCGACTGAAAAGCCATCTCCTGCTCTTCTCCCCACACATACTTCTTGTTCTTCTGAGTCAACAAAGTGAGGGGTTTAGCAATCCTCGAAAAGTTCGCTATAAATCTTCTGTAGCACCCAGCCAATCCTAAGAAAGAACGTATCTCAAACGGCGTCGTAGGAGCCTCCCAATTCCAGACCGCTTCAATCTTACTAGGATCCACATGTACACCTTTACTATTCATCACACGCCCAAGAAAATATACCTCTTGTAACCAAACTCGCATTTCGAGAACTTGACATACAACTTCTCATTCCCTAGCCAACCAAGTATCAACTTCAGATGTTCTCCATGATCCTCCTTCGTCTTAGAATAGATTAAGATATCGTCAATGAACACAATCACGAACTTATCCAAATAAGGCTTACACATGCGATTCATCAACTCCATGAATACCGCAGGTGCATTTGTCAACCCAAAAGGCATAACCGTGATCTCAAAGTGTCCACAACGAGTCCTAAAAGTTGTCTCCGGAATATCCTCCTCATACACTCTTAACTGACGATAACCAAAATGCAGATCTATCTTCGAGAAAAAATCGAGAACCTTGCAACTGGTCAAAGATATTACCAATTCTAGGAAGAGGATACCGATTCTTAACCGTTAACTTGTTCAACTCCCGATAGTCAATACACATCCTGAACGAACCATCTTTCTTCTTAACGAACAATACAGGCGCTCCCCACGGGGAATGACTAGGTAGAATAAACCCCTTGTACTCGTAGTACATCGCCATTCTCTAAAGGGATACGAACCACCTTTTCATTGCATATTACTTCAGCCTTATACCTAGCCAACCAATTCACCCCTATCACCACATCAAGACTTCCATAACAGAATACCCTCTAACATTATAGTACACTCACGAATAAGTTTATCAGCTTCTACCTCTCTACCACAAACTACTTCAGTCACAATAATCATCAAGCGAACTCATACCAGTGAACACTCACGCCAATACATCGCAGACCAAGCGAAGAACATAAAGACTCATTCGTACAACGGTCGAATTAAGATCATAGAAAACCTCGTTACTATCAGATCGCAAAACATGTCGCAAAATCCAAATTGGTGTGTAAATGAGGGATTAAAATCCATACCAACTTATCACGAACCAACAGTACTCAAAGAATAGTATAACATTCATTCGAGGAATGAATGCATGGAATAACCAAAGAAACGTACCAATTCCCAATGAAAACAAATCCGAATGACTAATATCAATCACGACAACGAATAGGAAGAATATGGCATCTGTACCATCATGGTACGAATAGGGATGCCATCCAGAGAATTAGGTTTACAAACGGAGAGTCTAGCAAACAAATCAACTTAAATGTCACCACATCAGTACCAACCGATAATTGAGGTATCAACATATGATAGGTAGAATGGAATCTTACCACCTACACCTCAACATATAACCACTGCCCAAACGGTTAAGAGAACACTTCTCTAACCATACATCCATCATCAACATGATATCACATAACATCTACCATAACATATAACAACAAACATCAATCAATGTAATCATGGTCACAAGTCCACGTGTGTGATACCCTTATAATTATGTTCGCGACCATAGTTATAAAGCCTATTCCACATGCATACTTACTTCCAAAACCACACATCTTAATGATAACGCACATATATAAAACCTAATAAACATCACAATCCATGCTATCATACTTGCAAATCCACTTGTGTTGTGATGCATGTATAATTATGTTGGCCACCATAATTATCTATGCCCCCTTTCACAAGTGTACTCCCTCCTATGACAACACTTCATGCAAACAATCATCTCTCTCTTGGAACAATTCAAACAATCAAGTAAACACTATAATCAAAATCACTCAGATAAGATCGATACAAAACTCAAGAGTAATCGTGCTCCAACATGGCTCCAGACGTAAAAAGACAATATAAGAATTTCAAATCATGACACAAAACATAAGACGTCGCACAATGGCTCATGCTCTACCCTAGCACTTGCCCCTCTCACTTAGTTAGGATTAAATCTACTAGTCGCCGTAGACTCTAGATCCGAGTCCACCTCATACTCTTCCTCTTCATTTATCCATCCATTCTTGTTTCCCTCGATCTATGGTAGTGGATGACTAGCAAAGCCATCATTGAGGTTTCTCTCTTCATCCTCCACACGATCTACAAACGCATGCACATCTCGGGGTCTAGCCCAAACCACTCTCCCATCTTCTAGGAATTGGGGACACTTTCCAGGGTACTTAGTGGTGAAGCCTTCCTTATCGGCCACCTTCGTCTCGTACCATTTTATCTCCTTTCCATCCAAATTCTCTAAGGTTAAGTTCTCTTCAATCGCACACGGAAGCANTTATCCATCCATTCTTGTTTCCCTCGATCTATGGTAGTGGATGACTAGCAAAGCCATCATTGAGGTTTCTCTCTTCATCCTCCACACGATCTACAAACGCATGCACATCTCGGGGTCTAGCCCAAACCACTCTCCCATCTTCTAGGAATTGGGGACACTTTCCAGGGTACTTAGTGGTGAAGCCTTCCTTATCGGCCACCTTCGTCTCGTACCATTTTATCTCCTTTCCATCCAAATTCTCTAAGGTTAAGTTCTCTTCAATCGCACACGGAAGCATGCTAGCAGGAACTAGGATCCTTCTGTTGATCCGCTTCATCCTACCAACTCTCTTGCAACCTGTAGCGACAACACTAGTCCAACGAAACTTGCTACGTGCAGGAGGTGCCATACTAAAAACAATGACATATACAAAACTAAATATCGAAAAACATCGGACGTCCAAAAACTCAAATAAACATCTCATATATTAGGAAAATAGACATGTAAGATACTATACATACACATAGGTCCTCTATGCAACTATATGAGGGACTCCTAGGTTATAGTCTAGGTTAAACCACCTAATTCTCTATAACCAAAGCTCTGATACCAATCTGTCACACCTCGCCAAGGCGGAAACACGAGGGTGTAACTTCATGGATATCATCACAACACATGGCGTCTAAATAGAGAAATACTACAATGCACATAAGTAGAGCAAAGTACAAACACGAAGTGTTGTAACAATACCCCAAGATAAACCAACCAAATCAAAATCCAAAGGTATCTTCAATAGATATGAAAGTACCAAAAGAAAAAACATAATCTCATCACAAACAAATCCAAATATTGTCAAATTCAAACATAACATAAAGTCTTCATAATGCAACTAAGTCTCGCCTAATTGCATCCCTCAATCTTTGCCTTAGAATGCTAACCTGAAAAATGATGCTTAAAACGTCAACATAATGTCGGTGAGATTCATAGGTTTGAGACACATATACACTCTCAAGGCAACCAATTCATTGTGATCATAAAATATAGCTGGACATACAATTACAGTTATCATATAAGCTAACATGTACTTCACACAAGATAAGGGCAACCAATGGGACGGAACGTGTCCACCGATCCAAATTCACAACATCCGGGCCGGAACGTGACCCCCGCTCCAATATAGACATCAATTAGGTCGCATACGCGAGCAATAGGACAAAACATCCTCCCAATTGAGTCTCTGATATGCATGCCTGATAATTCCCGATAATACAAGATAATCACAACATATAACCATCACATTATAATAACCATCACATCATAATAACCATCACATATAGCATACGTACGATAACATTATAAGTCCAAGCTTTTAAACCACACATAATCACAGTAACTCAAATCATTTAAGACAAGCATCATTCCCATCCCAAGTTTAAAACAAAGTAAAAAGTATGGGACTATGAACTCACCTTAACTCTGCAACTTCCAACAAATTACAATCACAATCTAAACAACACACAAATAAATTCACATTACACATAGCCAAGCTAAAAGCTATAACCCATGCAATACTCATATGATGGATGTCTAAGGTTCATATGATCCACAATGGATCTCCTAGACTCCATAATAAACACCAACAACCAATAATACTCACTAAATCCCTTCCACTTATAATTTCAGAAAATGCAGAATTTTAGGGTACATTTACCCACATAAAATAATAACCATACAAGATTAAAAACTCACACCAAAAATTCCCCATGGTCTCTCATAAGCATTTCGGTTGAAGCATTATTTTGGAGAGGACATACCATCCATGGTTGTCCTGGATCTCCAAACTTTCCCCAAGGACAATTGAATTCGGGGATCGAGTCAAGCTAGCGACTCGGTGAACAAAAACAGTAGCAAAGCATATGGGTTTTCACCCGTATTTCTGACTTCTTTCTATTTTCTACCACCCAAGTGTGGGGGAGTGGCCGTCCCCTGCAGCTGTTTTCAACGTATATATGTAACTTTCAATTCAATCAAAAAAAAATGTATAATTGTCTGAATAATATAAATAAAGTGAAAAATAAAAATTCCGCAGTTAGCTTAGAATATTGTCTTTCTTCCGTTCAGAGATTCGGCATAATAGCCGGGACTTTGAATATTGAGGACAATATTCAATTCTAAGTGTGGGGGGGAAATTCTAGCGAATTTATCACATTATATCATCTAGTACCTCCGTTTTTGGCCAAAAAAATTTTCAAAATTTTTCACTTTATTTCAAAATTTTTGTGGTTATCAGTCCGCCGTGTCTAACCGACAAAAGGATTGGCTAATCCAGGAGCAAACGGCTCTTGGTAAAGATACATCAAATCCGTTTATGGCTGACAATTTGCCAAAAATTGTATGGTAATCGACTCATCATATCTTATAGTGAAGAGTTGGCTAGCCAGCAAGATTATGGCTTGTGGTAAAGGCGTTGGAAAAACCATAATTGGTAATCAGCTCACCAAAGATAATAACTATGTTTTATCTAAGAGTTGGCTAGTCCAGAAGCAAACGGCTTCTGGTAAAGACTAATCAAATCCGTTGAAAGCTGGTGATTTGCTCAAAATCACACGGTTATCGGTGTACCATGGTTCTTACTTGAACTTAAACATTCGGCTACTCCAGAAGTGATGGCTTTTGGTAAAGAGACTTAAAATCCATCAAGTTTTCATAAAATATTGCTAGGGACTAGCAATAGTTTAGTGTGGGGGATTGATGAGTGCTCAAACACTCATCATTTTTGGTCAATTCTGAAATGCAAAACATCTGAAAACACGCAAAAACGCATCAAAATGATGAAAATATCCAAGGATCGTGTTTTATATGTCTCAAATGCAAAATGTTTAAAAACAAATGAAAAACGAGCAAAGTTTGCAGAATTGGCAGTTTTAGTCCCCCAACTTTCAAAGATTGGCAAAAATAGTCCCTGGAGTTTAAAAATGTGGAGTTTTATCATTCAAGGTCCCTGAAATGTTTTAGGTTGTCAAAATTGGTCCTTGAGTGAAATTTTAGGTAAATGGCATAAAAGGTCCCTGAACTTTGAAAATTGTCAAAAATGGTCCTTGGATAATTTAAAAAGTGAAAAATGGCAAAAGTGGTCCTTGTGTTATTGGAGTTTGGAAATATTGGTCCTTGTGAATACTTTGGGAAGTGTGCAAATTCAGTCCCTCATCTTTTGGAGAATTGCATAAATGGTCCTTGTGTTAGTCATAAAACCAAACGGACACCCTTTGTTTATTTATAACCCAAATCCAATCCAAGTCCAACCCATCACTAATAAAACCCAAAAGCCCAAAACAAAAACCCCATTTCATAAACCCCTCCCCTGGCCCAGTCCAGTCCAGCCCAAAACCCTTTATAATAAATTCCCCCGTTATTTATCCTCCCCTCTTTTTTTTCTCCTCTCCCACGTGGTGCTTGCATACCTGCTTCTGCAACCTCCAACTCAGCTTCACCACTCCATGTCTCCCCAACCTCCAAATGATACAAAACGCATTAATTATCCCTTGAATCCCTCCAAGCTACCCCCAACTGCTCACTTTGACAATTTGGCGCCAAAACCAATTTGAAGGTCAAGATTGTCTTAAAGTCATCCAAGGGCTCAGAATTGAGAGGGGATTTATTCAGAAGGTCAAGGAAACCCTAGAGGTGCCCTATATAAAGAAAGAGATGGAGAGAGAAGGAGGCAGTTTTTAGTTTTAAGTTTTTTTATGTCGTTTTTATTAGTTGTCTAAAACTCCAGTGAATTTTTAGTTTAAAAGCAATGTATTAGGAGTTTCTGTTGTATTTAAACTCAATTTGTTTAATCAATCTCAGTTTATCTTTTGAATTCAACTTGTGCTCAATCTTTGTTCAAAATCTTAATTTAGCTTCACTGTTGTATTAGTTGTTGTTATGGACAAATAAGCTCATATAAGCTCCTTATATAGCTTGTAAAAGCTATTAGTAACCTTAAAATTCAGATTAAGTTCAAAAATAAAAATACCAAAAAAATATATAAAATAGAAGAAAAATAAAAAAATAACAAAAAAAGAAGGATGAAGATGGCTGGAGCACAGTAAATAGTGGATGGCTGTGGGTTAGAGGCTTGGGGAAGCCATTAGGATTGGTGTTTTGGTTCTGGGTTCCATAGTTCTCAGTATAATCCAATTTGTAAGCATTTTCTCACTTTTTAAGTTTTTTACCGTAGACTAGCTTATGATCTGCTTTTTCTTGTTTCTTTGTGCTTATTTGTTGTTGTTTAGTTATAATTTAGCTTAAAATCTTATGCTTGTTTGTTAATTTTCAAATTTCCTTTGTATTCCATTTTCACAGTTAAAATAGCATTTTAGTTAATTATCTGTATTATGTTGTTATTGTTGATGTTTTGTGCTTGAATAATCATAAGTTAACTTGTTCAAACCTTTTAGTTCAGTATCTTAGTCTAAATTAACCTATTGTAGTGAAAATCACAAATTCAGTAACTGTAAGGGTTGTTTGGCTCAAGGGTAATACCTGTGTTCAAAGGTGTTCTTGTTGTTGCTTTTGGTTGAGACATGTTACAATAGGTCTAATTAGGTAATACAAGTCATAAAAACCAAGTCTCTTTTAAATAAAAGTCAAAATGATCTTGTAATCCTCCTAACAGTTTCACTGTTAGGATTGTTGAGTTCTCAATCATTCATTTTTGTTTAAAAGTAGTTGTTAGTGCTTAATTTAGTCTCAATATAGCTTATAATATCTATTTCAGTCATTTGTAGCCAATCAAAATCCAAATAAGTCAACTTTTCATATTTTCCTAAAAAGTCAAAATTCCACAACTGTTGAAATGAACAGATTTTCTAGAACATGCACAGGGCTCATTATGGATTAGAAATAGAAAAATCTTGTTGTTTTGTGTAAATTGGTAGCTTGTGTGTCTGATTCAAGAAGAAAATTGGGGTTTGGAACTTATTGGCTTATTGAAAAGCTCATTCAAAGTGGGCATGTTGGGCATTTAACTGCCCTGCACCCAGATTTCCACCCAAGTTCATAAGTTCATTGCTAGCTTGTTAGTGGGCCCCACAGCCTCATTCTTGGCTTTTTAGAAAGCCAAGCAAGCCATCTCTTTACTTTTGAGCTTATTTTCCATTTATCTGCTTATTAGCTAGGGCTGCTTGTGTTTTTTTTATTTGTTCATTTCTGCTTTTGTACTAAATACTCAGCAAAATCACCCAAGTTCACAAGCTCTTGTAGAGCTTCTCAGTGGGTCCCATAGTGAGATTTTTGGCTTTTTGAAAAGCCCTTAAGCTCTACTTCATGGTTCCTATCCTTGTTTGGTCTTTATAGCTTATTGGATAAGCTAATTTTAGCCTTATAGTGACCTGTGAACTGTTTTGTTTTTAGTGGTGCTTGGATTTGCTTATTGAGCATTTCTAGTTTAATCCATGTTCTTCTCTCTTTTCTTTGGCCTTTCTTAAGCTCATTTCACTTGGGCTTGGCTTATTTTACCTGTGGTTGTAGCTTGTAACTTACTAAGAGCTTGTTAATCTTGTAAATCCAACTTAAACCTTAAAAAGCTTAAGCTGTTAACCCAATAAGCTCCCACTGAGCTTATTATTGATTTCCAAAAAGATTGTTTTCACAAAAGTTGCTCATAATCAGTTGTAGAATAGTTTTGTAAAAAGAAAATCCAAAAAATCATCATTTTTTAATTAAGTGATAGTTTCTATTTAATTTTATTTATCTTTTTAATTTTCCTTTTTAGATTTTTATTAAGTAAAGTGCATTTTTATATTTTTCTTAATTTTCTTTTATATTAAAGTATTTCTAGTAATTTTCTTAGGATTTTATCTTTTCATTTAGTATTTATAATAATTAAAAGTAGTTTAATTAGTTTTAATTGAAAAATCAAAAAGAAAATCATTTAGTGTTTAATTTTAATCTCTAGCTTCTTTTTATATTTTTTCTAGCTTTTATTAATTATATAGTATTTTTAGAAAATAGTTTTCTCATTGTTACTGTTCATTTGCTATCTTTCTTAATTAATTTAGTTTAATTAGTTTTTAATTGATAATTAAGTAAATTAAATCTAAAATAGTTTATTTATAAAGTTTAGGAACTTTTTATAATTTTTTAGGACTTCTGTAATTGTTAAATAGTTTTAGAAAAAGTTTGGTAATTTTATAAATTAGTTTAGTATTTATTTTAATTTAACTTAGTTTAATCAGTAATTAGTAATTAATTAATATTAATTAATTAAAAAGTCTAAAAAATATTTTTCTTTTTCTTAAAATTTTCTTTTATCATTTAGATTGTAAAAATATGTTTTTCATTATCTAGGTGTTTGTAGATTTCTATTTTCACTTTTATTTTCGTACGTAGACGTTTTAATTAAACGTAACGTACATTTTTAAATTTGTAAACGTTTCCATATTTCTAGTAATCATTTGTAGTGTTTGTTTATCATTTTCATTCATAATCTCGTAGTTTAATTTCAATCAATCTCTCATAACCCATTCCCGTTCATTAACACTTGATCTCATTATCGTTTTCGATACAATTCACTCCTCATCGGGATTTAAACGACCCGGGGAATTCCTATACTCTCCTTGGTGCATTGAGCCTTATCTAGTTTGACTTTTGTTGACCAAATACTTGGTTGACTTTAGTTGACTGTTCGGGATCCAATCAAAATTATATTTGTTTAATTCTTCTTTATGTCTTCATCTTGCCTATATGGTTGTGAATGGTGTGGGGGTCCTCAAAATGGTGGAAATTGCCCCGGTTGTAGCATTGTAGAGTCGGGAAACGGGTTTGTTACTATACCAAAAATCCCTATTCCTACAATGAAACAACCGAATTCTTCCACCAGCCACCACACCATGAGGTGGAGACATACTCTTATGAGTCCTATGGAAGTGGTCCTCACCAAGGTTTTGATTGTCAAACAGGGAACACGCTTGTCTATGAGCAGGTTCCGTGTAACAATCAAAATTTTGGTTATGACCAACATCCATATGATTTACCGAGTCAGTCGCAGCAGTTTTACTGTTGTGAATTTTGTGGAGGTCCTCATTATAGCTCTGATTGCCAAACTAGGAACCCGCTTGTCTATGAGCATGTCCCTTGTAACGATTATGACTATTCTTATTTTGACCAACCTTCACAATACACTACCCCTCGACCACTTCCTCAGAGCGAGTTAACTAGAGCTGAATTGATTACTAAAATGATTATTTCTCAAAATCAATTCAACATGAACTTTCAAACTGAAATAAATCGTCTTAAGGATCTGATTCTTAGAAAACAAAATCCTCCTATTAACTCGTTTTATCATGAGGAGAGTGATGAGGATGATACGGAGACTACAATGGACGAGGTGCATATTTCTAGCCCACAAAGTACCGCACATGTCCCATCTCCGCCACTTGCATACACACCACCCTTGCCTAGACTTGTTGTTTTGGGAGACGAAAAGTTAGATATCGACTTACCTTTTGGAGAGCATATAGACACCCTCTCAATGGGGGATAGGGAAATTGACTTTAATCCTAGTGATATAGAAATTTTGCCTACCATTGACCCTGTCCCAATCCCAAGGATGTCTGATGAACCCTTAGGTAATTCTGATTCGATTTCTAGATCTTTCGATATTACTATATCAAATCCTTTATTCGACTTTGATGATAATTTTGCATTAAGAATTGATAACAAAATTTTTAATGACGAATTTGAGGATTTGTGTAGCTTGGACCCCTCTAAGTTAATACCTTTATCTGATGAGTCCACCCTACTAGTTACACCAATTCCCATTTGTAAGCATATTTGCTTAAGGGAAGTGGAAAGATTCGACCCTTTTTTCTCCCTGACACAGTCAGGTGATATGACGTGGGTGATGGCTAAACCTTTTAGATTTACCCATACACCATTACCCTGTCATGTGGCATACTCACCTAAGGTGGTGTTGTATCGCTTTTACCATCCTAACTTAACACTAAGTGATGGATGTGACCATGACCTTAGAAGTAAATAACCCTAGAGTCAAGCTAGAGACTCGAACAAAAACAAGCGCTTCTCGGGAGGCATGACTCGTACATCAATGGCGCCGCTGCCGGGGAGTTGGTGTAGGATTGCGTTAGTGAGTCGATTAAGTTGCCTTAGTTTTTATAAAAAAAAAAAAAAAAAAAAAAAAAAAAAAAACGTTTTGAAATATATCTTCTTTTCCTCTTATTTGTTAATTCTATTCTCTTTGTCCTCTTATATTGTATTCTTTGCTAGTGTCCTTCACTTATCCATATGAATTGTGAGTGTGTGGGGTAACCTCATAGTGGTGGAAATTGCCCGGTTGTAGCGTTTGTAGAGTGGAAACGGGTTTGTCCTATGACGCAAAATCTCGATTCTACAGAACAACGACCTTCACCAGCCCCTACACCTATGAATGGAAAATACTCTTGTGAAGTCATATGAGTGTTCCTCACCAAGGTATTGATGTCACACAGCGGAACACACTTGTCTATGAGCAGTCCGTTACCATCAAAATTTTTGGAATTAATGACCAACTCCATATGAGTTACCGAGTCAGTCGCAGCAGTTTTACTGTTGTTGAATTTTGTGGAGGTCCTCCATTATAAGCTCTGATTGCAACTAGGAACGCTTGTCTATGAGCATTGTCCTTTGTAACGATTATGACTATTCTTATCACATTGACCAACCTTCACAATACACCACCCCTCGACCATTCCCTCAGAGCGAGTTAACTAGAGCTGAAATTGATTCACTAAAATCGAATTATTGCTCAAATCAATTCAACATTGAACTTTCCAACGAATAATCGTCTTAAGGATCTGTTGATATATGTTAAATTATACATATATTTTATATCGAAATCCTCATATTTCTGGCATAATAAATAACAAAAATGTGTATTATAAGTGCATATATCATTTAAAGTTGTTATTTATAATTGTAGGTACGAAATGACGACAATTGAGCAAAAGTACAAAATTTTGAGCATTTAACGAAGATTTTTGAAGACCGAAAGATAAAGAAAAGCCCAAAGAGAGCCTGAAGAAATAACCCATCCAAAGCCCAACTTTTAGCCCGTAGTTGAAGAAAAATTAACAGCTCAAGAATTATATTTTTGGTCCTAAATCTGATCAGCGAAGACATTTATCTAAGTTGCTAAGAAGCTTGCTTTAGCGTCAGAGATTGAGACACGTACCTCTTTTCTTAGCCATTAGATTTTCTTTGCCACCAAGTTTAGGTTTTAAGAGTATTATAAATAATGAGGCAAAGGACCATGAGAGCCGCAACCCATGACCATGAGGGGTCGGTAGGTTCACAAACTCAGAACAAGAGCCATCGTCTTTTATTATTTCTTTGTTTTACTTGGAAGCTACAATCATTTAAAGCTTTTATTTTCTATTTAGTTATTTGTTTTAGTGATTAATTTCATCTGGTACTTATTTCAAAGAAAGTTTAGTTTAATTCACCTAGTGTCAACTTTAGTTTTCTCTACCTATTATTATCTATTTTGAATATCAAAACTAGTTTAATGGGTTTTGTTGTTTACGAAATCAACCGAAAGGAAAGAATGAGATTCTAGTATTAGTTTTTTTTAGTACCATTTTATTAACTCGTTTTCTAGTTTATGTATGACTTTGATTTTGGCAATTAAATTTCAATCTTTATGTTACGAAAGTTTTCATTGTTCATGGTTTCATTTATGAAACTTTTAATTAATCATTTAATTTAGCTTTAAATACCTAATTTTCAATATAGAAAAATTAGTAGTTTAGGTGTTTTTAATCTTTTGACTTTTAAAATAGTTTTTATAGCAAGTTTGAATTTATATTTATGTTGGATGAAAGAAAGTTGTCACCTTGACGTTCCGAGCAAATTCCGGGTTTCATCTTATCTTTATCTCTTTGTTTATTTATTCTTATGTTTATTGTCATGCTTAGTTTAATAGTTATTATTATTGTTGCTTTATTTGTTGATTTTAGTGTAGTTATGCTTACTAGTGAGTAGATTGTGTATGTTTGTTTAGAAATTGGTGGTTAGGTAGTTAGGATTGAGGAAGTTGTTGTTGAATTTAGTTGTTAGTTTAGGTTAGTTTATTGACTAGAGATTATGTTAGCCGTTTATGGTAAAAGATAGATTTTGCGGATTTAAGCATGTCTTGACTAAAATCGTGAACGCTCCGGCCTTTTCGGTTTTAGAGCCTTATTTTGACTAGACTACTTTAGCTCAAGATAAGGTTAGTAAGGCAAGTTTTAAATCAACTCGA
Organism: Artemisia annua; assembly: GCA_014162995.1. Taxonomy (NCBI): domain Eukaryota; kingdom Viridiplantae; phylum Streptophyta; class Magnoliopsida; order Asterales; family Asteraceae; genus Artemisia; species Artemisia annua. The sequence continues at coordinate 1,381 of LBNU01001066.1, read as the reverse complement.
CTATCCGTTTATCATAAATTCCTAACCTATTCTAGTGGACCATTAACGGGAGACATCCGACCTATGGTTTGCTTAGACTGATTTTTATCTAATTTAACGGGCAAAAACCGTTGGAAAGGATAAAACTTTCTAGTAGTCAATATCTTAACCTAGATTATCAACTAAGTGGTTTAATGTGCACGAATAAGGGTTAAGATTGAAGTACACAACCGTATGAATAAATTAATCCTTGTTCAAGTTTTAGTTCTCCAATTTTAATCCTAACTATTTACCACCGATTTTTAGGCAAACATATCCCTTAAGCTTAGTTTAGTTTTTAGCCTTCCTTAGATAACTTAGTTGCGTTAGTTTATTTTCTATAGTTTAAAACCAAATTTGTGACAACTAAGCAACAAACAAAACTTGATTGACGCATTTCAATTCACCACTCCTTCGAAACGATACTCGGGAGATCAATACTTACCGCGATACTTTAGTATTTAGGTTCGTATAGTCTTTCCATTCTATAAATGATTTTTGATTGAAAAATGACTCTATCAAGGACACTAGGAGCACAACTAGCGGATCTTCCACTAAGGACCCATCATCATCCAAGAATGTCCACTTTGTCAACGTTGTCACTATTAAGCCAATTACTAGGGAAGAGGATGATGAGAATAAGGACAATAGTGACCCTAAGGTTGAGACCGTAGAATCCGAGGTGATTGAGAATAAGGAGGTAGATGACGTAGAGAGTGAAGTCGAATACTTCAATAGGTGGCCCACCAATGAAGAAAAGGAATATCATAAGGACTTGTTTGATAGCCCCGAGACACCACACTTCCTAGGTAATCCAATCATCATCAAAGCAGGTGACCATCTAAACCCTCAACATACCATGCAACATAGGGCATCTTCATGCATGGAAAGCTTACATAGACCTTAAGTCCAACATCAACATCATGAGTAGAGCCTATCTACAACTTGATAATAAAGAGACCATAGGATTTAGGATGTTGCAAATACCCGATATATAAGCAATAAGCAATTTTGTGGGTAGGGTCCAAGGGACTTCATGTAATCAGTAGGCAACTTCACCTATGCAACCGATTTTTGTGATAGTTGAGGAAATATTCGACCGGTAATTGATGATTGCCTAACTTCAGTAGTGGTTTGGGAGACATTTGTTGAGGCCTCCTAAGATGAGTTATGACCCATCCCCTAGGGATAGTTAAATTCAAGGAAGGGACCGAGGAAATGCCTACCAAATGCCATATAAGATAGAGCAATACCGGCTTTTATCGGACTTGAAGAAGAACATAAGCAAGCGGTCTACTTATAGGAATGAAGAGGATAAGCGTAGAGGAGTAGACTACGTCATGAGAAGAAATAATAGGATTCT
>LBNU01001065.1:25337-48420 GCA_014162995.1 Artemisia annua | reverse complement strand
TACTTCGTGTGACCATCTATCTTTTTTGGTCACACTGCTCAATTGTGTGACATATATTTGTCACATATGTATATCTATAGTGTGACTAATGTTTCGAGCTGATTTGTATCAGTCACACGTCCCGAATTAAAAGTGACTAAAATGTCGAAAAATATTTACCACTTACCCTCTAGTCACATATATACACAAATGCGTGACAAATATTTTACGAAATGGTCACACAAGTCGGATCAAGTGTGGCTGTTTATTTAAGGCTGGTACATTTAGTCACGTAAAAATGTCACCGCGTGACCATTCAAAAACGACCATGTGTGACGAAAGGTCATTTTTGGCCTAGTGCTAGAAAACAGACTTACTTGTTAGTTCTGAATGTCGCATCAAATGACACAATATCGCCAAACTCCTTGTAGTTGCATTTGGCAACTTCATCCGCCCAAAGTATGGCAACCAACTCACTATTTTCAACCTTATAATGAAATGTAAAGTTCGGCACGTAATTCTGTCGGTTTTCCATTTTGTCTAATAGCATTTGCGCGTCACTTTCACCTATGAATGCATTTATATCCCTTAGCTGATTCTTAAAATCATCAGTTGTGCCATGAACATATTGACTTCCACCTTCCATGCGAAAATATACATGGTGTGCCTTTGTTGCACCAAGTTTGTAGATTGAAGCTTTGACAACGAACTTTTTTTCTGCTTGAGTCATCTTCCTTTGTTTCTTTGTTAGATGCTTATACTCTTTCGGAATCATTAAATGGTTGTGCTTAGCAATGAATTTAGTTACTTCATATTCTTCAGAAACAGGATCCAAAGTGATGAATAATCGTGCCATACAACCTGTTATCCGTTGTCTTGTATTTCTGACATTTTTTATCACTCTTTTCTAGATCCAATGTGTTTATATTTATGTTTCTTGGAAGCCCTTCCCTATTACACATAAGGTACTTACTTTTTACCAAACCACTTACTGTATTTTTTTGTGCCGATTTTTTTACTTCAAATCCTGCTATTTCAACATACTTGTTGTACATTTCAATAATTTCCTCTATCGTTTTAAACTTTTTCCCCTCAACAGGTAAATAAATATCGTCAACAACAGGTTCCCAATAAACTGATCCTCCAGGAGTTTCTTCATGTGCATATAAAGTTGGTCTTGGTGTCATCACAGAATCTGTTTTACAGAATCACATGTGATTTACATAACTAGTATTAAAAACTATTTATTTAAGATCAGAAAATATATATATATATATATATATATATATATATATATATATATATATATATATATATATATATATATATATATATATATATATATATATATATATATATATATATATATATATATATATATATATATGATTTTAGTAGAATCACATGTGATTCTTTGAAGTTATGTTTTGTACAAGTTATATAAAACCCTAAAAATCTAAATAGGCAACAAAATAAGCTGAATAACATTTTAGTTACCCTAAAACTAGCTTAATCACCTGTGATTTACCTTAAAAACCTAAAAAATCTAAATAAGCAACAAAGTAAGCGACAAAATCTAAATAAGCTGAATCACATGTGATTTACCTTGAATAACAGTTACATTCTCTTCCATAAGCTCAGTATCCATAAGTTCATCTGGATTTTCAGCATCCACAAGTTGAACATCAACTAAACCAGAATCCATAAGCTCATATGTATTTTAATCGACCACAACTTGAACATCAACTAAACTTGTTTTGCTTAACTGATTACTATCCATTTGATGACGGTGGATTGACGGTGATGACGGCGGATGGACGGAGGTGACATCGGATTGAAGGTGGTGATGGCGGATTGGAGGTGGTGACGGCGGATTGGAGGTGGTGACGGCGGATTGGAGGTGGTGACGGCGGATTGAAGGTGGTGACGGAGGATTGAAGGTGGTGACGGTGGATTGAAGGTGGTGACGGGGGATTGAAGGTGGTGGCGGGGGATTGAAGGTGGTTAACGGCGGATTGAAGGTGGTTGATGGCGGTGATTGGTGGTTATCGCTAGACATGGAGAAGTGTGTGTTTTTATCCGTATTTTTTTTGGTTACAAATGAAGGTTATTATTATTTTTTAGTTTATATAATTGCCCTTTTTGCCCCTCAAGTGTAAATAGATGATTTGATCTTAGCCTTTGGATCAAATTAGATTGGATGGTTGGGATTTATTAAATGGTTCTATGACAAGTGGTGGTTCTTTAAGGAGCTAAACTCCTTGGTGTTAGGAAATTGATGAGCGTGGGATTGCGACCACGCAACAGGTTTTACCTCTCAAGGGATCTTGAGAAGCTTGCAATCCCACCAGGCAGTGTACCTGGTCGATGTAGTATAGTGTAATGGTAAGTACGGGGGATTGATCGTTCTCTCACAGGGAATAGTGTTCGTTAGGTTAGAAAAACTACTCTAAAAGGTCTAAGGGTGAAGGAAGATTATTTTTGTATTTTTATATTTTTATGAAAGCAAGTAAAATCTCGGGTTTTGGAGGAGTGGGCGGAATTAGTTGCTAGTCAACTAACCCAAAAACTACAATTGCAATTAAAAATAAAATAACTAAACTATTGTGGTTGTGAAAACTTATATGGAGACAAATGTGTTTACTTAGATTTCCTTACTCCCTAACTATCTTTTACCGGTTAATTGGTGTATGTATTACTTGCGTGGATGACGGGTGTATTCCTTAACAATTCATGGGGTGGCGTACATATCTCCCCAATTCTATGAGCTCTTATCTCCTCCTACAACGATGCGTAAAGCACCCAATCATAGGGATTGTAAACAGTGGCTCATGCGTTAAATACTACCTTAATAACCTAGTACGCATTAGTTACATGTTTCTTAAGACGTTCAAGCATGTTACCATATAGGAGTTTAGCCAGTTTTCTTAAGCCTAACATTGATGAAACATTCATCCCAACAAAGTAATAACACACCAATCAACCAATAATTAATAGTTAGGTTTCATTAGATCTAAGCAAACACAAGAAAAACCTAGCCTAGCATGTTAATTGAAAGACAAGCATAAGATATAATTAACCAACACATAGACATATTGATTAATTTAAGTGAGGACTTATCTTTAATTGAACATGAAGGATTCAAGGGTGAAAAACCCTTGAAAATACAGCCAAATTCGTCGTTAGGGTTTTATACCAAAAGTTCCACCAAAGTTCCACACTAATGAATGAAAAATAGGAAAATATATATAGATTTTACATTCTGACGGCGTCAGGTTATGGGTTCTGACGCCGTCAGCTCGCCGTCATTAGGGTTCTCGGATGGCCTAGATTTACTTATGACGCCGTCACCCTTTAATTTGCTCTGGGCCGTCACTCTTTAAGTTAACACCTGACGACCTACATTCTGTAACACCTGACGCCGTCAGGTGTAAACATCTTGTTTTCTTCATAGGGCGTCTAGTGTATTCAGATTTCACTCCTTTGTCAACGTTGGCTGACGGCGTCACCTTGTGACTCTGACGCCGTCAGGTAGAAAATCCAGCTTGTTTTAAGACTTTGTCGTTTTCTTCACTTTTATGCTCCAAAAACGTCCAAATATGCATGCTTTCCAGAATTCTTCTCAAAAGTACCTAAAATGACAAAAGAAACGATTTAGGGCAATATTTGATCACATTTACTCGAATTAGGGCTTAAATGACCCCTTAAAACGGGTACACTTTTCGTCTCATCAGAAATCAAATTTCAAAAATAACTACATATCTTAAGAGTTTACATTATAATTGTTAGTGTTATGGACAAATATTAATACGTGTAAGTCTAGAATCGAACTCGAGACCACGGGATTGCACATGTTACGAATGAGAATTAATGGACAATAATTAATATATATATATATATATATATATATATATATATATATATATATATATATATATATATATATATATATATATATATATATATATATATATATATATATATATATATATATAGGGGAAATCTTACCTACATCCAAGTGTAGGCAATTAGCTACACATCACTTTGTAAAATCTTTTAAAAATGTACAGTTTAGCCCCTGTAACTTACTGCAGGGGCTGAACTGTACATTTTTAATATTTTTTACAAAAGGGATATGTAGCTAATTGCCTACATCAAGGTGTAGCTAACATATCCCCATATATATATATATATATATATATATATAAATAATGTTATATATTTAATTATTTAAAACACAAAATAACGACTAATGGATGTTAGTACTTAACGACCGTTAAATACAAAAATAAGGACTAGAATGTAATTAAGGAGCCAAGAAAGATCCGAAAGCCCTCTTGGGCTATGTGGCCGGTTTTACGGTGCTAGGGGAATCCCTAACTGATGAGACGATAAGTGTACCCGTTTAAGGGGTCATTTAAGCCCTAATTCGAGTAAATGTGATCAATTATTGCCCTAAATCGTTCCTTATGTAATTTTAGGTACTTTTGAGAAGAATTATGGAAAACATGCATATTTGGACGTTTTTGGAGCATAAAAGTGAAGAAAACGACAAAGTCTCAAAAGAAGCTGGATTTCCTACCTGAAGGCGTCAGAGTCACAAGCAACGTTGACAAAGAAGTGAAATCTGATTACACTAGACGCCCTATGAAGAAAACAAGATGTTTACACCTGACGGCGTCAGGTGTTAGAGAATGTAGGCCGTCAGGTGTTAACTTAAAGAGTGACGGCCCAGAGCAAATTAAAGAGTGACGGCGTCAGAAGTAAATCTAGGCCATCCGAGAACCCTAATGACGGCGAGCTGACGGCGTCAGAACCCATAACCTGACGCCGTCAGAATGTAAAATCTATATATATTTTTCTATTTTTCATTCATTAGTGTGGAACTTTTGGTACAAGTTTGGGAAAAACCCTAAAGACGAATTTGGCTGTATTTTCAAGGGTTTTTCACCCTTGAATCCTTCATGTTCAATTAAAGATAAGTCCTCACTTAAATTAATCAATATGTCTATGTGTTGGTTAATTATATCTTATGCTTGTCTTTCAATTAACATGCTAGGCTAGATTTTTCTTGTGTTTGCTTAGATCTAATGAAACCTAACTATTAATTATTGGTTGATTGGTGTGTTATTACTTTGTTGGGATGAATGTTTCATCAATGTTAGGCTTAAGAAAACTGGCAATACTCCTATATGGTAACATGCTTGAACGTCTTAAGAAACATGTAACTAAGGCATACTAGGTTATTAAGGTAGTATTTAACGCATGAGCCACTGTTTACAATCCCTATGATTATGTGTACGCATAGTTGTAGGAGGAGATAAGAGCTCATAGAATTGGGGAGATATGTATGCCACCCCATGAATTGTTAAGGAATACACCCGTCATCCACGCAAGTAATACATACACCAATTAGCCGGTAAAAGATAGTTAGGGAGTAAGGAAGTCTAAGTAAACACATTTGTCTCCATATAAGTTTTCACAACCACAATAGTTTAGTAATTTTATTTTTATTGCAATTGTAGTTTTTGGGTTAGTTGACTAGCAACTAATTCCGCCCACTCCTCCAAAACCCAAGATTTTACTTGCTTTCCTTAAAATACAAAAATACAAAAATAATCTTCCTTCACCTTTAGACCTTTTAGAGTAGTTTTTCTATCCTAACGAACACTATTTCCTGTGAGAGAACGATCAATCCCCCGTACTTACCACTACACTATACTACACCGACCAGGTACACTGCCTGGTGGGATTGCAAGCTTCTCAAGATCCCTTGAGAGGTAAAACCTGTTGCGTGGTCGCAATCCCACGCACATCACTAACCCACTCTAACTTGCTCTCCAAGTTATGCTTAGTATATAAACAAAATAAAGGGTCATTAGTTGGTGATCTTGTACACATTCTAAACCCTAAGTTTTGTTTTCTCTTTTGTTTGTTAAAACCAATCGACCAACACCCCACTTAAAGGATTGATCGATTTTTTTGTTAAGAAAATACTTGTGTTTTCATGATCTAGCAATCACATTAATTTGCTATTAATTCGTGTGTACAAGAACGTGGTAATTACTCACTATTGTAGTTATCTTGGATCGAATAACAAAACGGTAAGGGGTTATTCATTGATCCTTATAAACCCTAATTAGGGTTCATCCAATTGTTCAAAGTTATTGCAGTTTGATTCTTGTTCTTGCTAGAATCAAAGGTACGTTCTTGTTTATGTTTTAGTTAATCTTTTATATGTTATATGTGATCCTACGCTTCCGCATGCTTTGATGATTACTTGTTTAATTATATGATTGTCATGGTACTTAAATTCTAACAGTGGCATCACAGCCATCTATAACATGTAATTGATTACGAAAAACACATAAAAATCGAATCTTTAATGTTTTTGATACATGTTTAGTCGAATTTATGATCTGGGGTTCATAAAATTTTCGAAACCCTAAAAGTTTGGGGGGGGGGGTTCGATTACTCCTTTATCCAAAAATTAGGGTTTGTGTTTTAAATATTAATTGGATTAGAAACCCTAGGTTATAAACATGTTATGTGCTGATGAACGTATCTTGTGACCTAATTGGTAATTGTTATGCATGAATCCATGATGAAACATGCATGTTAGTCATGGATTATTATTATGATTAATTTTTAAGTGTTTGTTACACATGTAATTTAAATAGATTTAGAATTGGGGAAGACCTCAATTATTAATGAATCAATTTTGTGCTATGTGGTATATAAGTTAATTATAGCCTTTACAATTGATTCGTCAATGCATGTACCTCTACTTCCTTAGAAGAGAGGGTCATAGTTAATTATATATACATAATAACACCTAAATATTGATTACTATAAGATTTATCGAATTAAGTTTGCATGTGGCTAATTCTTTCACTTATAATTTTTTATGTTATTAGTTGTTTATTTATTTTGTAAATTACTTGTTTATGTGTTAGATTGTTTGACATGTTGTAAGGATAAAAGGGTAATTATTTAAAAGAAAATAAATTGGACTAATAAAGGTGAAACATGATTATTAGAAACTTTACACTACGAAATCTTATGTGTCATACTTAGGGCTTGACCTTACATGCCGTAATGCGTTAAATGCATCCTCGCGACGAGATTTGTATTGTAAAAGTTTTTAATATGTTTTAAGATTAAAGTCAAAAACTTTTAGTTGATTGATGTTATTGTGCAAATAGTGTGTGAAAGGCGGACATTTTTTGGGCAAACTGTGTGGTGAGTTCTAGTAGAAACGGGTTTTTAAAGAGCCTAGAGCCTACCTTTGTTTCTACGCTCGCTTGTGCGTCCAAATCGACTTACCTATATCTTTATTTTACGTACAATATCATCTTAAGGGTGATTTACCTCAATTCTGCGCGCCACTTTTGTGGTAATTATCCGAATTGCTTGAGTCTTTATGACTCATGCAGTAGTAGGATATAGTGGGCGATAATTGTAGATACTTCTTTGATTGGTGAACCTAATACCTCAATTAATAATTTTTTGTTTTCATCTTGGCTTAAAATTGGTTAAAAAAGGTTTTGAAAACTTATGTTACAAAGATGAGTGCATGCGTCTTTTTACATATTTTGATTGTCACATCAAAATTAGTACCCTAAAATTTAAGTCTAAATGCCATCTAACTATAAGAAACACTTGAAGTTAATAATTTAGACTAAGTGGGACCTTGACTAAATATTAATGACAAGGTAAATTTCTGTTAATGCGTGAGACCATATATGGAGAATTTACTGTTTCTAAGTTAGACGACTTAATTAAGTTGTTAGTGAGACCGAGAAACTTAAGGCATGAGATGGGATGAAACATGCTGACATTGCATATTGATGAATCAATTTGATGTAAATCCCATAATGATCTAGGAATTGGAAATTGTTTGCCAATTATTGTTCAACAAGTTACCTATTGAATACTTTCATTGCTAGCAGATCAACTGATGTAATGAAACTATCTGAATTAGGATCCTAGCTTTAAGAAAATACTATGGTTTGTATGAATATTTACCAATGGGTATTTTATTTTCTTAAAGATTTTATTATCGAAAATACTAAAATTGAATTTTGTTAATTCTTTTAACGTATTAATGCAACGTTAAACCTGTAAACAACGTTTGTGCTTTGGTAAATTGATCTCGTTCTGTTTTCAAACAAATGTTTGATTAAGAAAAATTTACTTAAAGACAAAGTCTCCTTTCTATGAAAGAAGAGTGAGATTTAATCCTATTCCTTTTCATGAATAAGAAAGGTATGATAGGAACATTAGAGTTGTCTAAATTCTAATATATAACTCATGGCAAACTTTAATAGTTAAGAATTGCTCTTTTTCTATAAAGATTTCATTACTCTATTTTGGTGATTGAATTCTTTTATAACAAATATGAAATTTGGTTAACTAGAAGTATTGAAAGTTAGAAGCTAGACTAATTACCGCATAATGGTAAAAGACAAACTAGTATTTTCTTATCTAGTTGTTTTGCTTTGACCATTTATAGGTGTTACATACATGGTAAGGATGGTAGACCTATTAAGGAAGAAATTGCATGCGCAAATTTTCAAGTTAATTGCATTGATGGATACTCCATCATTACAAAGTAGAATACATTCTTTTAGTACCTAAGTAATTGTTACGAATGGGTTTTCTCAAAGATGTAGGAAAGTGAAAAGCACACTATGTTCTTTCACTCATTAATGAAGCACTTACAATATTGTCAAATCCAGTGGAAGCATTGTGTTTTTATTACTGAATAAGGAATTATAGTAATGATCTCTAATTCAGTGGGAGCTACAGGATTTGTTATCTTGGTTGTAATCTTCATTATTTTTTGAATGTCTCAGGATAAATACTTTCTAAATACAGACATAATATTTTCAAGGATAGTCATGTGCGTTTCCTTGTTAATTAAGTAGTTCTATATCTACTAGTTATGCTAATATAATTGACACAATCATATTGTTCACATTAACAAACGCGTGTCGTGTTGTTTATCTGGTACATGATGTTGTTCCATGCACAAGTGGGAGAAATCTTTATTATGTGAAAGGTACAACACATAAGAATATGATTTAAAGGATTCTCTTGACTGCAAGGTAAGAGACTCTTGTTCTAATATGACTTATTCACATCTAATCTAAGATACACTTGGTGTTGCAATTTAGCTTAAGTGAGACCTTGACCATATTACAACAACAAGGTGAATTTCCATGATTGCGTGAGACCATACATGGATAATTTACTGTTTCTAAGATTAGACACCTATTAGAACATGTGTCAATACGATAACAAGACTACTTCAACTCTAATATTTATGTATTCTTGGAATGACATAAATGAATGAAGTAATATAATACTACTTCAATTTGCATAACTTATGTATTCGTAGAATGACATATATAAATGAAGTAATAAATTAACTTGAAATAACTATTGAAACCGAATGATGGTATTCATGATTACTTTAGTTATACATCTTTATATCTTTTATAAACATAAAGTCTTTTAATTGTTATAAGACTTATAATATAATAAAGTAAGACGTTAACTTGTTATATTTTAATTACGACATATACAAGAAGCCATTGAGTTGATCAATGAGTTATAACGTATAGTGGTATTATAATAATTTATGTCTTCTCGTTGAGACATGGATATGAAGTGACTTGGTCAAAGAGTACTTGTGTTATAATACATGAAATTGGCTTGGAAATCCTATTATACCATTAATTTGACTTGTTTGGTAAATAGATAAGCTAAAAGATATATGGTTTCCTTAAATATTTTTAGAATGTCTTACAATATTAATCCTAATGAAATACCAGATGTTTATGGTATGTTTAGTTAGAAAAATCAAACCCTTGTTATATTGTTTGATTAAAGATAACTATGACTTCGTTTCTTCCAAAAGTTATCAACGTTAGAAAATTGAGTATGGATTGAATATACTCAATTAGACTCCAACCTAGAAGATTAAATAAGACACCATTAATTATGGAATGTAATGAATCACATTAAGTCTTAAAATGAAGTTCTGAATTTGTTAAACTTCTGATGAAGCTCGATATTAACAGACGAAAGTCGGGAACTGTTAATGTGTATTTGTAATGTCCCAAAAAGAGAACAATTTGGTGTTGCTCTACTTGCTAAACTATTTATAGATACTCTATAAATTACAAAAAGCAAGTGGGAGTTTTTTTTAGATCTTGAAAAGATTAAATTACAAAATACACAATCTTCTAAAATACACTAGTAAATATCATGATGAGGCTAGACATGTAAATTTTAAACCTCCAGATGATGGAATTCTCATTCATAGATCTGCAAGGATATCTTATATATTTGATTAATATGCTAAAGATTATGAGTTACAGGATTATGGTAAACCTGTTAATCATTATGATTAATTATCAAATATTGAATTGGGTAAATTACTCATGCTATGAATGGTAAAGATGTTGTCCATCAGGATAATCAGTTTTTGAAATTTGGTTTATCTTGAACTCTATAGTTAGACTAAAGAATGAAAATGAGTTTCTACAAGAGATGGAAAACTCTAGTGGTTTAAATCTTTATGTAGAAATCATATGGACAATATTGCACACATATTTAATGCATATCTTATGAGAAGATTATTAATCACATTTAAGTAATTAACTGTGATTAAATACTCTTTCATAGGCACATTAAATATATTAAGATGATAATTGTCATACCTATTTTCATTAATATGAAGATTGACAATGGAATATCAAAGCTATTTCATGAATGATTACTTGAGCAAGGACGGAAAGTAATCAAAAAGAGTATTTGAATTCAAATAATCTTTGAAAGTGTACAAAGTGCAATAATTCATGAATGAATTAATGCAAGCATCTAGGAGATAATGCTTATGTTTAAAATATTAAATCTAAGTTTTGATTTGATAATTAAAACAAGATAACTCTTAAGTATTCCTGAAAGCTAGTGGGAGTATTATGTTTATTTTCTTAAATCGTATATGTTGTGTAACATATAGGAAGTAACATTCCATATAAGTAAATGTTAAGTCTTAGTTGGAATGAAACTTCACTTGAAGATTTAGGAGATAAAGCATATAACATTGGAATATATGTTTATTATTATAAACACGTGCGGTAAATAAATCTAATAAAACATGACATATCATTTAGAAGGTCTAAATGGATATATATCTTTTGATAAGATAGAACATGAATGAAATTTAAGTTTGACTCTAGGATTTTTCAAGTACGTCATGTTATTGTTGTATCATGATTGAATGTAATATGATTTGACAATATTTAATATCTAATGAAAAGTTATTAGATAACTTGTATAATGAATATTCTGATGGAATATGTTTGGACTTAGAATAACGATCCTCAGCCTGGAATTGCTCCTAAATTCTAAGTGTAAACAATATGGCAAATTGTTGCGTAATTGTTATTGCTGACTGATGTAGCGTTTCTAGCTAGTGAAAGCAAGAACCACTAGGTATCGTTGTCCCAACGAGCGGTGAAATTGATCTCGTCACTCAAGTCGTGAGTTATGTGAGATGAATGGTTAAAAGATGTGATTTTGTTTAGTTTAAACTACAAAAGATTTGCATAAAAGTTAAGTGAAATAAAGTTCAACTAGAAATGAAATAAGTATAACTAAATTTGAAAACATGAAACTAATAAAAGCTTTGAAAGAAATAAAAGTTTAATCTACGAAAGAAAGAAATAAGAAAATGTTTTTGTTGTTTTGGAATTAAGTTGATTAAAAGAAAATTAAAAAAGATTAAAAGAAATTTCGACAGAGTAACGGTAAGAAAATGGTAAAAGAAAACTCCACTCGATAAACGATGGAGTGTAAATAAGCCTAGCTCGGCTGAACAAACGAACAAAAAGAAAATAAAGTAAAAACAAGCAAGGCTTGATCCGAACTTGCAAGAATGGTTGCCAAGATAAACTCGCAACCTAGGCAAAATTGCTTATTCACAACTTTAACCCATACTCGCAAATCCAAATCTTACTCGCAGGCAAGACCATATTCGCAAAAGCTGACCCATGCTCGCAAGTCCAATCCTTACTCGCAACAACAAATCCCTATTCGCTAAAACAGTTACTCGCAACAATCCATACTCGCAAACACTGCCCATACTCGCAAGTCCAAACCATATTCGCAAACACTGTTCTTACTCGCAACTAAAAAAAACATACTCGCAATTTTTTATGAAAAACTTACTCGCAAAAATCAAAAGAAAACCATACTCGCTAATACCCTATAAATCATACTCGCAGAAACTTATTTTTAAGGAAAAATTATACGTAACTTTATAAAAACATGAAAAAAATCAAAAGGACTAATTTTTAACGTAAATAAAGCTTAAAAACTAGAAAGAAACTACTTATTACTCGTTAACAAGCACACTAGAAGATCCAAAAGAAGCTTTAACAAGCTTTACGAGCTTAAATAAGCTCTAAAACATTTCTAGGGCTTGTAACTTGTAAATGACTTTTAAACATAAAGATAGACAAATAAGCTAAAGAGAACTTAATGAAAACTTGTAAATAAGCTAGATAAAAAAAACGTAAAACAAGCTTTTACAAGCTACAAGATCAAAATAAGCTCAAGTCATCATAAAAAGGCACGAAAATCTCTTTTCATGCAAAGGTGGTGCAAGACTTATGTGAGCTTATTTTGGATCAACATAAAAGTAAAGAAGCTTGAATAAGATGAAAAGCAATAAGAGAAAGATTGAAATAAGCAAAGAAATAAGCAAGTAAAAAGATTAAAACTTGAATTCAAAAGCTTGCATTAAAGAAACCATTACACTAAAGCAAGAAATAAAACTACACTACTCCTAAGAGGTCCAACCCTCTAAAATCTAACCCCCTTCAAATGAAGCTAGGAGGTGGGTTTTTAAGCGAAGCCATGGTGGCTAATCCTTGTACATATTGCACTAAAGCCTAATCTTCCAAATATATGAATAAACAGCATAAACTAGAGATACAAGCTATTTATCTTTTCTAAAATATACGACTTCGGTCCTTGTAACTTTGAGGAAATATGTGTAGACGAGCCTTCAATAAGTCTTCAATGATATAAAAGTGTCTTTGCTCCGAGTTTGAGAAGCTTATCTAAGATAATCATCTTTATTCTTCGATTAAGTGTACTCTTTCGTATTCATGAGCTCTTGGAGTATGCAACATCGTCACCGGCTTCACTTAAGCAAATTTGATCTTTAACTTCACTATTCGAACGCTTTTCCACATCCGTGCTCTTTTTGGGCTTTTAGGTTGCTTTTCCATGATGTTTCCAGCAATATCCATACCTGCAAATCTGAAACACAAAAACACTATATCCTTTGGCGTTTAAAACTTAGTTTTTTGGTCTTTTCTACATTAAACTAAGGTCAAGATATGTGTAATTTAGCACATATTCACGACTACAAGTCTTGAAAGATTGGAAGGCATCAAACATTACCCGATGGATATTAAGTTTACGGAATTTTAAAAGGCATATTGTGATTTGTATACAATGAGGCTGGTTTAATCGAAATGACACTCAATATTAGTCATGGTAGGATTTCATCCTTGTGAATGGCCATATGAACTAGTTATGCTCAACTAAGAGCATAGTTGCATTATACATTAAAGAATTAGAATACTTAAACTTTAAAATGTTTGAAAGTTTGATTGTCATAAATTGGTGGTTGAGGATGTCACACACTTTATGAAATATTATATGGCAATATCAAGATATTTGAATGCACACATACAAGAACTTCACTAGTTGAATTCTTGAAATAAGTATTCTCAAAATTCCTATAGATCAACGTTAGTTGATTTATGCCTTGTCAACAAGTATGATTGACATGACTTGAGGCATAATTCATTAACTAGAATGATCATGCATTAATCTATTTAGTATATATTTGGATAAGGGATGTTAAGCAATTATTATTCGTAATGAATTAAAGTACTTGGTACATTTGTTTTCATTACATAATAGATTGTATCCTATATTTGCATGTTTAAATCCATTAATAACTTATGTTATTCTAAATAGTCCATTGTCAATTAATGATATGGGAATATCATTAAACTAAGACAAATCTGAGTATTGGTTAGAATATACTTGAAAGTATATTGATGCGTTGACATACCAATTTCACATGATATTCAATGAATTGAATATAGGACTTATCACAACTACATGATTTTACATTATGGGACTTGTCATTAAAGTAAATCATGTTTAATAGTTATCTTCAGACTTGAGATACCAGATAACTGTCATGAATGTAGTGCATTTCTGTGAAGCAATTTACCGCTATTCGTAACTGGTAGTTATAAGGATTGTTTTCAGAAGTGTTGCAAAGTTCATGGGTTTTGCTTGTAGTCAAGAAAGAATTTGTTCCTTCAAATTTGTTTTGGAGTTTAATACTACTGGTCCCCTCGTAGGGTTGACAAAATGTTTGCGTGGCCACGCCCAAAGTCTATCTGGAATACGTTCAGACGTTTTGGTAATTTTGTTCAATAATTAACAACGAGAAACTGAATAATTAATAAAGAATGACTTGAACCCATTTCTTTATTAATGTACTATTAGAAACAAAAGAATGAAAATAATGATGAATCATTAAAGGTTTTTCCAGGAGACCTTCCTCGAGTTGATCTAGGGGCATTGGCGTGTTGCTAGACGCTAACCAATGTCATTACACTATTAATAGATGTCCAAGTGGGAGCTATTAGTGTTATGGACAAATATTAATACGTGTATGTCTAGAATCGAACTCGAGACCACGGGATTGCACACGTTACGAATGAGAATTAATAATGTTATATATTTAATTATTTAAAACACAAAATAACGACTAGCGGACGTTAGTACTTAATGACAGTTAACTAACGATCGTTAAATACAAAAGTAAGGACTAGAATGTAATTAAGGAGCCAAGAAAGATCCGGAAACTCTCTTGGGCTATGTGGCCGGTTTTAGGGTGCTAGGGGAATCCCTAACCCACTCTAACTTGCTCTCAAAGTTATGTTTAGTATATAAACAAAACAAAGGGTCATTAGTTGGTGATCTTGTACACATACTAAACCCTAAGTTTTGTTTTCTCTTTTGTTTGTTAAAACCAATCGACCAACACCCCACTTAAGGGATTGATCGATTTTTTGTTAAGCAAATACTAGTGTTTCCATGATCTAGCAATCACATTAATTTGTTATTAATTCTTGTGTACAAGAACGTGGTAATTACTCACTATAGTAATTATCTTGGATCGAATAACAAAACGGTAAGGGGTTATTCATTGATCCTTATAAACCCTAATTAGGGTTCATCCAATTGTTCAAGGTTATTGAAGTTTGATTCTTGTTCTTGCAAGAATCAAGGGTACGTTCTTGTTTATGTTTTAGTTAATCTTTTATGTGTTATATGTGATCCTACGCTTCCGCATGCTTTGATGATTACTTGTTTAGTTATATGATTGTCATGGTACTTAAATTCTAACAATAATAACCTTATTTGCTAAAGGACGGGTGTCCACGCTGATTTTCTTTTACTAGACAAGCAATCGTGCATAGCAACGAGATTTTATAGCGGCAGATAGTTTTAACGATAAAAAAAGGTTTATAGGTTATAAACGAAAAATAATAAAAGTTTGAGGATTCGGGGATTAAAAATAATGTTTTAAAATCCGGTTCGACACGGGCTGTTCAAACGGTTGAACCGTTCCGATCGAAAAAACGGGTCGAACTAAACCGGGTCAACCCGTCTTGTTGGGTAAAAAAAAATGGGTCAAATTAATCGTGTCACCCCGCCGGGCTTGAAGCGACCTGGGTCAACTCGGTTTTCGATGTGTATTAATAGTTTACTAGTAGTTTCCAGCTTTGCATATACTTTTCGAGAATAGTATAAGAACTTCCTAAAATACTTTAAGTTTTCACTTTTTCACATTTTTCGCTTTAAAGATTTTTCCATAATCTGTAACTAGACGAGCACCCATGCATAGCAACGGGATTTTATAGTGACCGATCGTTTTAGTGATAAAAAAGTTTATGGGTTATAAACGAAAATAATAAAAATTTGAGGATTTGGGGGATTAAATATAATCTTTTGAAACCTGGTTCGACCCGGGTGGTTCAACCGGTTGAACCGTTCCAGTCGAAAAATGGGTCAACCCGACGGGGGCCGAAAACAAGTCAGATTAAACCGGGTCAACCCGCCGGTTTTGAAGCATCCCGGGTCAACCCGGTTTTCGATGTGTATTAATAGTTTCATTTTGAAACATATGTTTTCAACATTTCCTTTTTTAGTTTGAACATTTCCTTTTTAAGTTTTTCAACATTTCACTTTCTTAACTTTTCACTTTTTCACTTTGAACATTTTTATTTTATAGATATTATAGATATAGATATCTGACATGGGATATAGATAATTTTAAAAAAATGAGATTCCATAAATACGAAAAAGGTGAATATCCTTTCATAAGTTTATTCTTACAAATCAATAAAAGATAAATAAATCAACCTGACCCATTAAATTAAATCATTACTATATCCACTATTCTCATATAAAACTTAAATTGAGATTAAATCGTAACAAGTCCACCCGATTTCAATTTATTTTCATTTCCTTGAACTCCACAAGAAGTTTTCGATATTTCTAATTTAGTTGTCTTGTTCCTAGATGGTCTATAGGAGCTTTATATACCCGTGCAGTGTAGCCAGTTTAATGCAAACGCTGAGTTTTGAAGTTAGGGTTTTATAACTTTTAGCAATAACATTTATTTGATTTTAGAATTAGTCACAAGGAAATAAGTTTTTGTTTAGTTGGATTATTAAAATAAAAAGAAAAATAGTTTTAAAGGTTAATTTTTTATTTTTATTAAATTAAAAGGGTGTTAAAATATAAAGTTAAAAAGGTTTAAGGTTTAAGTTTTAATTCAATTAAAGTTAAAGGAGTCTTTTTATATATATTTAAAAAAATACCATTGATAAAAATACTTTTTAAGTTGACAAATATTACAAAAAAAAGGATGTGGTTAGAGGTACTCTTAGGGTGCGTTTGGTTAGTCTAATTTAAATTTAAGGTTTCAAATGCATAGTGTTTAAAATACAAGGTTTAACATTCTCNTTCCACTTTGACTCCTTTTCCTTTATATGTAGTATAGATAGATATTATAGATATAGATATCTGACATGGGATATAGATAATTTTAAAAAAATGAGATTCCAGAAATACGAAAAAGGTGAATATTCTTTCATAAGTTTATTCTTACAAATCAATAAAAGATAAATAAATCAACCTGACCCATTAAATTAAATCATGACTATATCTACTATTCTCATATAAAACTTAAATTGAGATTAAATCGTAACAAGTCCACCCGATTTCAATTTATTTTCATTTCCTTGAACTCCACAAGAAGTTTTCGATATTTCTAATTTAGTTGTCTTGTTCCTAGATGGTCTATAGGAGCTTTATATACCCGTGCAGTGTAGCCAGTTTAATGCAAACGCTGAGTTTTGAAGTTAGGGTTTTATAACTTTTAGCAATAACATTTATTTGATTTTAGAATTAGTCATAAGGAAATAAGTTTTTGTTTAGTTGGATTATTAAAATAAAAAGAAAAATAGTTTTAAAGGTTAATTTGTTATTTTTATTAAATTAAAAGGGTGTTAAAATATAAAGTTAAAAAGGTTTAAGGTTTAAGTTTTAATTCAATTAAAGTTAAAGGAGTCTTTTTATATATATTTAAAAAAATAGCATTGATAAAAATACTTTTTAAGTTGACAAATATTACAAAAAAAAGGATGTGGTTAGAGGTACTCTTAGGGTGCGTTTGGTTAGTCTAATTTAAATTTAAGGTTTCAAATGCATATTGTTTAAAATACAAGGTTTAACATTCTCATACGTTATTTAGTTCACAAAAGTTTATAGAAGGGTTTGTGATTTATATGTTGATAAATAACATAAATACTCTTGTGTCCTCACAGAAACTGAAAAAACAGGGCAATCATGTCTTATATTACTCATAAACCAAGTGTGTCCTTACAGAAATTAAAAAACACTCACCACCTAATGTAAATGAAAACTACCCGTTTGAAGTATTTTCTAACAATTTAAATCACCCTACTTGACTTACCAAACATATTAAGAGAGGAGTTTTAATTTCAAATAATATGAAAACTCTTCAATTACTAACCAAACAGCCCTTTAGTGGTTAGTGACACACCTCTCCTCCCAAGTTATTTTTATCCACTTTGTCCACTTCCCAAGTCACTTTTACCTACTTTATCCACTCCGTGGACAAGAAAATACAGTTTTTTACTTTTTTTTGTTTCATATTTTTGTCTGTTAATACTTTTGATTTATTAAACTTTACATTTTCTGTTTCATACTTACAGTTCCGTAGCTTTATAAACTTTACATGTTCTGTTTCATGCTTACAGTTTCATATTTTTTTTGTCTATTAATACTTTTGATTTATTAAACCCTCAACACAATTCACAAGAGTGGATTAGGTTCTTGTAAATCTTCCCTTGCGGAGAATGTGTTTTTTTCAGAATGATAAGGAGAGAAAGATTAAGAACACAAGATAGTAGACTTAGATGGTAGAAAGAAAACAAATTAAGAGATAGAATGAATGGCAAGGGATGAGGAATACAAGAGGCAAGGCGGGGTAATTATAGGCAAAATCCCAAAAAGGTGGAAAATCCACTACGAGGATGGCGCGCTGCCCATGCGCTGGAGCATGGCTAGCGCGCCATAATTCCGTCTCGAGTTTTCGGGATTTTGGCCTTTTAAATATCCGACCTTGCTAAACCCCCACTTGTACTTCACACTTTGACTTTTTTCATTATTCTCATACCCAAGGTCAACCAACTCAAATAGCCATTTGATAAAATCATTTGTGAAGTGTTTAAAAGAATATTTTGGGGTGATTATCAAATATCAAAGATGGAAAGAGATAAGGGATAATTGGAAAAGGGTATAATAGGTATTCCTCACATGCCATAGATAGAAGAGAAGAATATGCCAAGTGTATTTACATTTTGATTGGAAAGAAAGTGTGGATGTTAAAAGATAAAGAAAGGGGGAAGATTTAAATTTCAAATTTAAATTGTATGAGAGAGGATAAAAGGTAATGATGGTTGAATTAAGTGAGTTGGCATGGTTAGAAGGAAATGGTATGCCATGGAATATTCCATTCCAAGATGAGATGAGAGATGGGAGTGAGTTAGAAGTGAGTTGGAATGGTGTGATAGTGATGTGAAGGGAAGCCTTAGATTTCAAATTCAAATTTAAATGTTGGAGGGTTGTGAGTTGGCAAAGAGTGTGAATTAAGGAATGAGAGTGTGAGTGTGTGTGTGATTTGAATTTCAAAATAGAAAGAGTGTAAGTGAGTGTGGGAGAGAAGTGTATAGGAGAAGTTTTGAGTGAATGTGTGTGTGTGTGTGTGTGTGAAATTCAAATTCAAATGTGATGTGTGTGAGTGGTTAAGTGAGGAAGAGAGTGAATAGTGAATATGTGGATGATAATGTTTTGATGTGAGAGAAGAAGAGAATGTTGGAATGTTAGGAGAAAAAGGTACACATGGGTACAATTTGTGTAAAGGAATAACATAGGAATGTTGAGGATGTGAGTTAGCATGTGGGAGGATAGATTGAAGAAGATTTGAAATGGTTTAAGGTTTATTTGATTAAGATGAAGATGATAATCAAAGGTTTGATTATGAGATTAATCATATTGTCATTAAGGAAGAGTATAATTAGACAATAATGATTATGGAATGTGTTTGAAAAAAGGGAAGTAATAAAATGCAAAAGATAATCAACTTCCAAATAACACAACTTCAAATAGTCGATATGACCCAGTCGATGATTAACCACTATTATGCTTAATCACTAATTATCTTGATGTAAACAAGCTAATTGCTTTGCATAAGTAAAGCATATCCCATAACGGGAAAGGATGCGTTTACGCAAAGAGAACTTTGACTTTGTTTGACCAATAATGGAGTAAACCCGTTATGTGATTAGAGACGACGTATGTACGGATTATGGTCATATGAATTCTTTTACTTGATGTTATATGAAAAGTATTAGTCTCATAGGTTTAGAAAAGCCTTGGCTAGAGGCGTTTGATAAAATGTTTGAGTCGGCCTTTTGTCAAAAAAATGAAGGTCGTGATTTCGAATATCTCGAAGTCTAAAACTTGTTTCGAGTGTTCCTAATAACTCTATTATCATATGCATACCTATAATGAAAGTTCCACATTTGTCAGGTAAGGGGAAAGCTGACTTTCAAAAATCGAGACGCCCAAAATTCTGCGGCTGGCGCGCTGGCCACGCGCTGGAGCGCCATCAGCGCGCCAGACCCAGTTTTGGGTCGTTTTAGTTTTTGGCTAACGTTTGTGATTTTAAGTTTTGCGAATGTTTATTTGTCCTAATTAAAATATAAAAGAGACCTAGTAAATGTTGCACCAACATAATTTTTTCCGCTAAACGATTTAAAATATATTAATATTTGAATAAAATGGGTGAAAGTGTGTTTGTTATCTAATCTAAAAAATGAGTAACTACCATTAATCCTTTGGCATGAAAAAAAAAAAAAAAAAAAAAAAAAAAAAAAAAAAAAAAAACTAAAAAACTTTTGGTATGTTCGATCTATGGTCAATTAGGCCTCCTAAGTAATTTAGAAAATTCATCGGGTTGTAGTTATTATATGATACATGATCACTATGAGTTAAGGTGGAGAACTGAACCGAAAATTCTCTTTTTTCATCATTAATAAAATCACTGTTTGCAACCTATGATTCTATTTTATATAGTCACCATTCACATTTTTTCCCTGTCAGTGTTTGTTTCACTTTGATGTCACGTATTTCTCAAAATAGTGATTCGGTTGATGGGATTTGGTAGATATTTATCAGATCGATGATATTGATGAAATTGGCATTCAAATATTTCTTCTTGGAGCGTATTGTATTGACCTTGGGACCACCACCAATAGAATGTTTCTATTTAGAAAGAGATTCTTTAACCAAAAAGAATTTGGTTCAAATGCATGAAACCTATTCAGATGTTTCGCAACTCAATGGACATGGACCAAATGCCATGTCCAAGCCAAGGAACTTATGCTGAAGAATGCTAATAAATGATGATTAAGAGGAGATTTTTGAGATTCTACTCACTACTACACAAACTGGATTTTCCCACGGTAAAATCCGTGGGAAACCCCGTGGGTAAGGGCCTTTTTCCATGGATTTCACACGGAATCATTCCGTGTGTAAAAACCTTGTGCGTAAATATTTTCCCACTGATTTTCCCACGGAGTATTGACTTTTTTCCCACAGCTTTCTCACAAATATTTTCTCGCACATTTCCTACATTTTCTAGCAACCAATTTCCACATACATTCAACGTTTTTTTTACCACAGATTTCCCACATATATTTCCCACTGATTTCTCACGAACATTTCCTTCTGATTTCCCACATTTTCTATGAGCAATTTTCCACAGAGTTCCCACAGTTATTTCCGACAGTTTTATCACAAATTTCTAACAGAAAGATACATTTTCCCCTAATAATTATGTAGGCATTTTGTGATTAATCTGTGGGAAACCTATGGCTAAATTCAATGGTATTTGTATTATAATTTGAGATTCCAGAATCTATAATCTATAAATATGCAAAACTAATATTTGAAATGATAAAAACCATTAATAAATTGCCAAAATAAACAAATTTGGTAGGAAAAATACATAAATGTGTCGCCGATGGACATAAAATAGTAATCCAAAAGACATAGGCTAGCAACTAACCCACAACTACTAATTAGACTAAAACAATAAAATAAAATAACAATAAAATAAAGTGGTTAACTTCTTATGTGAGACAAACGTGTTTACTTAGATTTCATTACTCTATAGTTATCTTTTGTTGGTTTGTTGAATGCCACAATTGTTTAGTTGAAGGATTATATTCCTTAATACCAGTCGTGGGGGCTTGCACGTCCTTCCCCAACTCTATGAATATATATTTCCTCTTATGACGACACGTTTAGTATCCTATCATAGAATCATCAACATATACTCATGCATTAAGTACAACCAATAAAACCGTAGTGTACATCCGTGTTGATATAAATAATGCATAAAAACGTTATTTATATTTTTCGATATCTCTATGTTTTGACGATCACAAAATGTAAAAATATTAAACGTAAGATTACTACGTAAACAAGTATTAAGTTAGTTTATATCATTTTATCCAACTAAATCACTTAAGGTATGAATAAACAAGTACTTAATACATTTCATGATCAAAGGGGTATTTATTTGATTATTACAAAGTTTATTAAATAATATAAACATATTATATAATTTTTAAAAACACTTTTGGTAATAAAAGAAAATGTTTAAATCATACTAAATATATGAATTCATTTTTTAACCAAAATCAGTTAGTTTTTCAACAAATAAACTTTCCCTAGAAAAAGACAAGTTTTTTGGCCGTTACAGGTGGGCAGCCCCCTTAATTATAAGGGGCGGCCCCCTTAATTTTAAGGGGGCCGGCCTCCATTTAAGGGGGCCGGCAAGCTCCTGTTGTCAGAATTCTTTGCCTATAAATACCTGCTCAAACCTGGTATTTTTCCTCACCTTTTGCACTAAAATTTTCAGATCTAATCCTCTCTAAACATCTTTCAAAACCCTTTGATCATAATATTATTAATCCTTGTTTCAAGTGATTCAATTCCTCCTCATTCATCCTCATCCAAAGTGCAAGAGAAGAATAAGAATTAATCAAACCACCAACATGTGAATTTATTTGTGTCCGGCTCAAGGTCACCTTCCTTGTTCCTACTCATCCCCCGAGTCACCTACCCGAGAGTTTTCTTCACTATGTCACAAACTTCCCTTGTGGCGGAGAAACCTTACACGAACTTTCGCTTAGCACCAATTTAACGACACCAAAGCTAGGATGTCGGGTTGCCTAATCCTGACGCTGAACCCAATCTCACAACCACCTTGCAGCCAATTCACTCAAATACTCATCTTCAATCCTCTTACCTTAGTACAACACTCCCA